>JACTOM010000082.1:320016-453773 GCA_015832385.1 Elymnias hypermnestra
CTCCAGCGGCTACCGGCGACCCTCTTTATTTCGTCGGTCCACCTAGTGGAGGGTCTGCCTACACTGCGCCGTCCGGTGCGGGGTCGCCACTCCAGCACCTTCGGTCGCCAACGTCCATCGGGCTATGTGCCCTGCCTATTGCCACTTCAGGTTTGCGATTCGTAGGACTATGTCGGTGACTCTGGTTCCACTACGGATACGTATTATATTTAAATTAGAGCAATTCGTTTACTCCCACGCGTTTCTATCGTCTAAGTAATCTTTCAGTAAGTAATCATCTATAGAAGTCTTCTAGGAGTTTATTATAGAAACTTATACAGTTACCCCTGTATTTGAATTATTGATTTTATGCAGCCTATTAGAATTTACAGCAATTTTATTTTTATGGACCTTCAACAAGTTTACTATTATGTAAACGCAGTGAACTGTCATAATGTTAACTTTATTAAAGTCTAGCAGACCCGACAGACTTCGTTCTGTCAAAAAGATTTGGAATATAGCAAGTTTCAGTTTTACATTTTGTGACTATTCAATTGATTTTGATCTTTGTGCAGCGGCAATAAAATGCAAATTAACTCTTCGTCTGTAGGATCACACCTACATTGCTTAGACAGCAGTGAGTAGTTGTAATTTATTATAAACTTTATCGAATAGCAGTAAAGGTCAAATTGACTCTACATTTTAGTTAGAAAATGTTTCTATGGAAAACAGAAAAGGATTGTTTTTAGGGATTTCCCTTGCAATTATTCGAACTTTTCTCGCCGTAAAAACCATTCTTGGACTTCAACGAACATTTAAAAAAAAGAATCGTCAAATTGACCCTGGCGTTGTTGAGTTAAGCGCTTACCAACACATTTCGCGATTCATTTTTATATTATAGATGTGGTAAATATATATGAAAATCTAACTACTTATTCTTTATGCTCATTCTTGCGTAACACCATTCATCTCTCGAATCTCACCCCTTAAACAACAGACCTTGTATTTGTTATAACATTTCACCTAAGCATAAGAATGAGGTTTGTCTCTGCCATATTATCCTTTCTTTCGTTCTCCTGTCTTTTGTTGCGTATAAGATAACACTTGATAGTTATTACATATACCTAATTGGTGACTATAAAGCCTAAAATTACGTCTTCATGGCAAAAGACTTTGTGCACTTGTCTATTAAATATGATCTTGTCTACATTTAACTCATTTAAAGTATCAAATTCTAAATATTTTGCTTCCTCTGACTCACTATTTCCGGGTTTACTTCCCTTAATGATAACCCTTGGTAGATATTTTTCAGGTTATATTTGAAATACTCGTAAATTGTAGGAAACTTTAAAATTTCCAATGTCATATTTAAAAATGCTACAAAGAACATACAAACTGTGTACATTAAAAATGACACGTGATAAATTTGAACAAAATTGCGTGTGAATAAAAACAAAACATTAATAATATCCCAGTCTTTATTTCATTAAATGTTTTACATTATTGTTAGCTATTAAATTAAATATGAAGACATCGAGATAAGTGCGCGCAACAGTCTTCTCGACATCTTTGCGAAAATAAATATTAATGGCTTCAACCAATTAGTTGTAGCCGGCATTAATAGCCTGAGCTTGAGCAGTTTGGACACTTGGAGTTATGATGCTGCTGGCTCCGCTCTGTTGGAAGGATCCTCTCTGCTGCTGAACAGCCTGAGCTACGTTAGCTCTGTATCCTGGGAAGTTTTGTGAAGCGGCTACAGCTGCACCATAGTTGTTGTATCCACGACCCTGGGCTAAAGATGTAGCTGATCCGTAACCTCCTACGTTTTGAGCTGAAGATTGGGCGGTTCCGTAACCCAAACCATGGTTACCAACGCTTGAAACAGCAGATTCATAGCCAAGACCTCGGACATTCTGTGCCGATGAGACAGCGGTTTGGTACTGTCCTAATCCACTGTTTTGTACCGCGGATAATGCCGATCCAAAGCCATTTTGACTGTGTGCTGAGGATACTGCAGATCCGAAGTTACCATAGTTTTGTGCTGAAGAAACAGCGGAGCCGTATCTTCCGAAAGCACTGTTAAAGGCTGCGGCTGTGCTTTGTTGTAGACCAGCATTGTGTGGGACGTAGTTGTGCGGCGTGGCTTGAGCATAACCAACTCCACTTGCGTATGTACCATCAGATGATCCAATACCTTGGCCATAAGCTGTTCCATCTCCACTTTGGAAGGAAGCTCCGATGCCAGATGATTGACTAATACCACCAATGTTACTGCTGAATCCGCTGCCGAAACCAAACGCTACACTTGGAGCACGAGCAACCCGCCAGATCACACCAGGTAAGCCATTGTCTGAAAAGAAATATACAATATATCAAAAATATGCAAATAAATATTCGTGTAATTGAACGCGTTAAAAGCCATTGCAAATTGAATTACTTTTAAAAAGTTGTTCTGTGATTGAAAGAAAATATAACTTTAAAATTACAAAAAAATGTTCACTTCTATCCTTTTTTTTAATAGTTTCAGTGTAAGTTAACTGAAGTACTAATCCCACTTTCTCAGCAAATACACAGAACTGCTTCATTGGTCTAGTGTTTAGAATGTTCGACTAAAGAAATGAGGTCCTGGGTTCGAGTCAAAAATCAATATTGAGTTTTCTAATAAGATTTTCTCAATATTTGCCCGAAGTTGGGAAGTTGGCTGTGTGATCCACCCCCGTACCTCGGAGAGCACGTTAAGCCGTCGGTCCTGCGCCTGATCTCTCTCCGGTCGTGATTCCCGTCACATCGGACTATGAGAGTGAAGGAATAGAGAGTGCACTTGTTGTGTACTATGCCTGCCAATCCGCAGTGGAGCATCTAGGCTCTATGCTCTAAAAACCCTCACTCCTTGGAGTGAGGAGGCCTATGCCCAGCAGTGGGACGTTAATGGGCTGCTACTTACTTTACTTTACACAGATCTATTTAATTTACAATCTTAAGAAGATAATAAGCTCTATGTTTGTAATACATTATAATTGATCCGGTGATTCCCTAATCAGATCCAAAAGAACCACAATTTTCCGAAGAACGGATAATTCCAAATTAACGAGTATCCCTAGCTTTAAAAGATCATTTTCATTTAAAGTTTAAGTGAATACCTTTGGTATTTAAATGTGAACTTACCATAGACAACTGGCACCGCATTGGCAACAGCAATAGCGTAAAGTACAAAGGACAATTTGCCAATCATGGTTATAAGCTTATATTTTTTTATATCAAATATAAGTGGAACTTTCGCCTGAGCAATGGATACCTGTGAATCATTTCTCCGAGCTTATATACTAGGATGATGATATCCCCCACTCAAAACAGTGGGTCATAGACGTCAAAGGCATTGACACTCGTAAAATAATATTACGGTAAACCTATGTAATGAACACCAATGGGGCGATACAATAAATTTCGCAAATACACTATAAATATTAATTAATATGTATATTATGGGTCGTAAATTTTTTTTTTTGGTCAACTTAACACATTGATGGGTAACTTGGTAACAAGACGACTTGAATTAATACTCATGAGTTCATCGAAATTTTGATCCGTTTGTTATGAATTCAAGTACATAGATTGAATTGGAGTAAGTAAGTAGCAGCCCATTAACGTCCCACTGCTGGGCACAGGCCTTCTCACTCCAAGGAGTGAGGGTTTTTAGAGCATAGACCCACTACGCTGCTCCACTGCGGATTGACAGGCATAGTACACATCTGCACTCTCTATTCCTTCACTCTCATAATCCGATGTGACGGGAATCCGACACGACCGGAGAGAGATCAGGCGCAGGTCCGACGGCTTAACGTGCTCTCCGAGGCACGGGGGTGGATCACACCGCCAACTTCCCAACTTCAGGCAAATATTGAGAAAATCTTAATAAAAAACTTAATAGCGATTTTTTTTGAATTGGCCCGACCCAGGACTCGAACCCAGGACCTCATGTCTGTAGTCGAACATGCTAACCACTAGACCAATGAGGCAATTGAATTGGAGATTGCAATATATTCAAAAGCTTACAAAAAAATCATATAACAATTATTTAGACGATAAAAGTTTTCACTCCCTTAGTGGCGCAGAGTACTTGCTTTGCTAGCAGAGATTCCGGGTTCGATTTAGGAAAACTTTCCTAATTTGTCTGAGTCTGGACTGGTGTGAAGCTTCGGCTGTGGCTACCACCCTACCAGTAAAGATGTACCGCCAAGCAAGTGGTTTGTGTTCCGGTTCGATGTTGCTTAGAAACCATAAGAGGTAAATTACCAGTTACAAGGTTAACAACCTTACATCTTAGACTGTATCATCACTTACCATGGGATAAGATTACAGTGAAGCGCTAACCTATTAGGATTAAAAAAGTACCCTATTGAAAGAATCCTCGTCGTATTGGATTTTAGGTCCACTTTTCATATCACCATCACATTTCCATTGGAGATGAGATGGAGATTGGAGAGAGGATGATAAAATGGCCCTGCAAAGGCCAAATGTGTTGCGTTCGCTTTGTCAAATGAAGTATGTAAAAATATTCAAATAGATAATAGTCCACTTTTTTTTACGCTGGGAAATGCCTTTATGCACGCCGATCAGAGTAAAATCTTATCGGCAGTGTGGGACTCGCTGGTAAACCAAAATACACACTAAAACCCAGCGATACCCTCCGCTTCCTTTACTGGAGCACCAGAGGTTCGGTAGACGCAATCTACCCTGGCGCTCCGGAAGATTCCTCTGGGAAACTTAAGAAGGAGGGAGGAGAAGCGCAAATCGACGCCTCCTACCTTCCAACCTCCTGCGCCAAAGTAAAAGAGCGTCTACAGCGTTCTCCCTGTGCCTCTCATGTGCCTCCTTCAGCGAAATAACACTTTCACAGAAGGAGACGACTGCCCTCCACTCCCTTTCACCGGTGAGCATTGCGCCAACTATGCCCTCCAGTGAAAGGTTTCCTCTGACCAACGACGTCAATAGATGCCGCAGGGGTCCCCACGCCGGGATAATAGTTCACTGAAGAAAGTTGAGTCTTCTTAGGGATAACCTCTGACTTTGGGCTTCAATGGAGAGCCCATATTAAGACTGGCAGGCAAAGTTGGTGCAGCTGCATTGGCTGTTAGGAAAGTAAGGCAATACACCGATGTTGAAACTGCTAAAATGGCTCATAGCATTATGGGGGTGCTATGGGGTTGAAACGGTCTTTATATTACAAAAAAGAGTACAATACATGCCATATCTTAATAGGGATCTCTCGTTTCTTCCGTAATAATGTTCATTTATACAGAAAAAGGAGCGAAACACATTTTAATCCAAGAAATAAAAATTTTGTAATGCCATATTTTAGAGTGAAGAAAGTTCAGAAATCATTTGTCAGGTTTAGCATACCCACTTTTAATAGGATTACCGAATCACAGTTGGGTTTGCCTCCACATAGTTTTAAGAAATACGTAAAAAATGTCCTATTACAAAAGGCATATTATAATGTTGAAGATGTTTGGACTTGACCGTTAAGTTTCTTGCCGGATTCTTCTCAGCGGAATCAGCTTTTCTAACCGATGATAGATTTGTTAGCAACGGACAGACTTATGATGATTCAGAAGTGATTTTTGAGCCTACTTCAATAAAGAATATTTGGTATGGTTTCAGTGAGAAAAATTTTAATATTCTTTACTCGCTTGCACATTGATGTCTAGAATTATAATAAAAAAATAGTCCTAATTAACTATATCAGTCATTGGTTTTGTGGTTACGATGTTCGGCTACAGACATGAGGTACTGGCTTCGAGTACTGGCTTGGGCCAATTTTTAAAATCAATATTGAGTTTTCTATTAAGATTTTCTCAATATTTTCCCAAGGTTGTGCTGTTGGCGGTTTGTTCCACTCCCGTGCCTCGGAAAGAACGTTAAGCCATCGGATCTGCGCCTGATCTCTCTCTCTTACTCCGATCATGTCGGATTTCCGTCACATCGGACTATGAGAGTAAAGGATAAAGAGTGCAGTGTTTAAAGATTTTTAAGTCTTGTTTAAAAGTAAGTAGCAGCCCATTAACGTCCCACTGCTGGGCACAGGCCTCCTCACTCGCATGAAAGACGATTTTTAGAACATAGACCCACCACGCTGCTCCACTGCGGATTGACAGGCATAGTACACATGTGCACTCTCTATTCCTTCACTCTCATAGTCCGATATGACGGGAATCCGACACGAGCAGAGATAGATCAGGCGCAGGACCGACGGCTTAACGTTCTCTCCGAGGCACGGGGGTGGATCACACCGCCAACTTCCCAACTTCGGGCAAATATTGAGAAATTCTTAATAGAAAACTCAATATTGATATTTGAATTGGCCCTACCAGGGACTCGACCCCAGGACCTCATGTCTGTCGAACATGCTAACCACTAGACCAATGTTAGAAAAACTTTAGATTTCCGAGACTTGGGGAAGGATAAAGGGAAGATATGTTAGTTATTCGATGAATTTAATTGTCGTTAGAATGTTAAAAATATCGAAAATTAATGCAAATTTTATTGAAATCTCAAACGACGAATTGTAAATAAAAATGCCACGTAATATTCTATAACAAATAGTATATTAAATGACGAGTGGCAAATTGAAATGCCACATGTTATTTTTAAATATTAAACTACCTAACCTTCAAATCAATTATCATAAAGAACGCTGCACATCTTCGTGACGCTAACACGCATTTCATCCGTAAAACGTATGAAAATACATAAATACAGTTAATTTCTCTATACATACATATTTAACATACTTCTTAATGTTGAATAAAAAACAGGTCGTTGTAACTTCTTCTGGCGGGCGATCCTCCGTGGGAGCTTCGTGCGAAAGTTCTCGTGGCGACCTATAGGCATAAGGTGGCTACAAGGGAACGTGATATGCAGGTTGGCGCTGATGAGGTCCGGAGGATCAGGGTTTGAGCCGACCGCGCTCTGATCCAACGATGGAAAGAGGATCTTAGGACCCCAGATGCAGGCGTGGCCACTGTGGAGGCGATCCGCCCTCACCTGGAACAATGGCTTTCCAGGAAGCACGGGTCGCTCACCTACAGATTGGTGCAGGTTCTGACCGGACACGGATGTTTCGGAAAGTTCCTGCACAGAATTGGTCGCGAGGGATCACCGGCCTGCCATGAGTGTGGTGCTGCCATCGACTCGGCACAGCATACTTTGGCAGATTGTGCAGCCTGGGGACCTCAGCGTCACCTCTTGGTTGCGCTGATCGGCGCGGACCTCTCACTGGACAGCGTTGTAGGCGCGATGCTTTCGAGTGAGAGGTGCTGGGCGGGAGTGGCATTCTTCTGTGAGACGATCATCTCACTGAAGGAGGCCCACGAACGAGAGAGGGAGATTGCAATGGATGCTCCCTCATACCGCCGGAGGAGGCGGGCTACAAGGCAGCGTTTGTAAGCGTAAGTCCGTCCATCGTCGAGAATCCTCAGTCGGATTCATTCGGGGCACCAGGGATGAATGCGAAAGTTGAACCCCTGGTGCTTCATTCATGGATGAAGAGGGTTCCGCTGGGTTTTAGTGGGTATTGCGAGATCTGCTTGTTCGCCGAGTCCCACACTCCTGACACACGGTCGAGGTCAGTGCATAAAAGCATTTTCCAGCGAGAAAAAAAAAACGTTTAAGTTTGTTAAACATTTATCTATCCAACTGCGATTTATGGTCTTTAAATCCATATATTACAAAGTAAAATACGTAGTTAAACTTCAA
Organism: Elymnias hypermnestra; assembly: GCA_015832385.1. Lineage (NCBI taxonomy): Eukaryota > Metazoa > Arthropoda > Insecta > Lepidoptera > Nymphalidae > Elymnias > Elymnias hypermnestra. The sequence continues at coordinate 327,751 of JACTOM010000082.1, forward strand.
TGGTATAGAAAGGTTTGTTAAGTTAACCGCGAGGATACTTGCCATAAAAACTGGTCCACAATCATTTATAATAAATCATTTCCGCTATCAAATTGATACATAAAATGCTCATCTATAAATCCGTAGGTGAATAAACCAATAAAAACATAGATCACTAACATTTTATAATACCAATTATTTTAAGGAAAGTTATAAAAATATCACTTCAGTATAATTAGCGATAATTGCGTATTTTATATAACTGAAACTAGTTCGTGATGTTCTTTTAACTAAAAGCAACGATAAATTCATATGTTTATTACATCATTAGGGACTTAAAATAAATAATTATACGATTCACCGGATATACTTATAGCAATATTAGCGAACCATTTATTTTTATACAATATTTCTTCAAACTAGAATTCAATTAACGAGTATATAAGTAATTTTGTTACGAGCTATAAAAACGTTTCTTTTTAAATGTATAATAATACGAAATACGAAAGTAATTCTTTTTGACAAAACTACTAATCTGATTTGAATTAAATTTGCTAACCAGATAGTCAAGAGCCTCAGAAGAATAAAAGAGTACTTTTTAATGTGAAAAAAAGGTTTTAAAACAAGAAAATATGGTAATTTTTAGAGCTAGAAGCTTGGAACTTATTAATTAAGTAAAAAACTCATTACTAATGCGAAATGAACTATGTATCATCGTCGTGTTTTCACGACAAAACTACTGAACCGATTTAAATTAAATTTGGTAAACAGGTAGTCTAGAGCCTCAGAAAAATAATAGGGTACTTTGTTAATGTGAAAAAAGGGTTCTAAAACAAGAAAATATGGTCATTTTTAGAGCTACAAATTTGGAACTTATTTATTAAGCTGTAGATTCAAAGTTTGTAAAAGTTTTACCCTCGAGGGTAAAAAACTCATTATATATATTATAAATGCGAAATTAGCTATGTCTTTTCGTCGTGCTTTTACGCCAAGAACACTGAACGAATTTGAATTAAATTTGGTAAACAAATAGTCTAGAGCCTCAGAAAAATTATTGGGTACTTTTTAATGTGAAAAAAGGGATGTAAAACAAGAAAATATGGTCATTTTTAGAGCTACAATCTTGGAACTTATTTGTTAAGTTGTAGATTCAAAGTTTGTAAAAGTTTTACCCTCGAGAGTAAAAAACTCATTACTAATGCGAAATTAACTATGCCTCTTCGTCGTGCTTTTACGCCAAGAATACTGAACGAATTTGAATTAAATTTGGTAAACAGATAGTCTAGAGCCTGAGAAAGGTCATACAATGCATTTTTAATGCGAAAAAAGGGTCGTAAAATATAGAAATATCGTCATTTTTAGAGATAGAAGCTTGGAACTTATTTATTAAGCTGTAGATTCAAAGTTTGTGAAAGTTTTACCCTCGAGGGTGTAAAACTATAATTACTAATATTATAAATGCGAAAGTAACTATGTATCTTTGTCGTGCTTTTACGAAAAAACTACTGCATCGGTTTAAATTAAATTTAGAGCCTTAGAAAGGCCGTAGGATACTTTTTAATGTGAAAAAAGGGATGTAAGGTTTGGAAATATCATTATTTATAGAGCTACAAATTTGGAACTTATTTATTAAGCTGTAGATTCAAAGTTTTACCCTCGAGGGTGTAAAACTGTAATTACTTATATTATAAATGCGAAAGTAACTATGTCTCTTTGTCGTGCTTTTACGACAAAACTACTGAGCCGATTTAAAGTTGGTAAATAGGTAGTCTAGAGCCTGAAAAAGGCCATAGAATACTTTTTAAGGCGAAAAAAGGGATGTAAAGTTTTGAAATATCATCATTTTTAGAGATAGAAGCTTGGAACTTATTTATTAAGCTGTAGATTCAAAGTTTGTTTAATGATTTTTTAAACTCGAAGGGTTTCTTACTATTATTATAAATATAATAATTTATTGAATATCACAGCACCAAGATACAATGATTTTACATATTTAATTCTGGAATATACAATGTATCCGAAATTATGTGATCCCTGTAGTTAAAACTGTATTTCGGCTTACAGCGCCAATCTCCAAAATTCGTGATTAAAAATGTATTTTACCTAAAAAATGTATTAGTAAGTAAAGTAACAAACATAAATATATTATGTTAAATTAATCGTATTTCTGCTGAGCAGTTTGAATGAGAGAACTCTCTTTGTGTTGTATATATATAATATGTATATTATAGAATTGATGAAGAAAGAGGCAATGTTACCCAAAGTACAGTTTGTTAATTTAGCACTTTTGTAAAATTAAAATTTTGTGAATTTTATTATNATAAAGTATGAAGAGTTGTCTCACGGTCAGTACACCGTATGTATTGTAAAGAGAGTGCGTCGGATATAATATAGGCCTATGTACTCGGAAATACTTAAGTAACTCGGTTTGTCTATCGCTGTACTACTGCTGAGCACATGCCTCCTCACTCGTTACATACGTTGCTCCACAGCGTTACGAAAAGTGTGATCGGACTAAACGGACGGAAAGGTAGTGAAGAGCGAAATACGTAGAGTAACTTATGTATTATTGATTTGGTATCTGTATAGAATTGTTGATTTACTTTAGTTTTACTTCACATGCCCTTTTTTATGTAAATCAAAAAGCTACATTGAAAATTCATAATTAAAATTTAACATTTATTATAAAAATTAATAGCATCTTTTAAAAATACACTCGAATATAGACCCTCCTTTGTTCTAACATCAATCATCGCTTTTTGCTGATCTACTGTAATCATCATAATCTTCTCCACTGGATTCTTCTTTGTAACCGTAGGGTGATTGAAAGCCATAACCCCCTTGTCCTTCATAGCCCCTTTGTCCCCCATAATAGTTCCCATTAAACTGGTTATTATAAGAACCGAAACCATTACCAAAATAACCAGGCCTTTTGTGCCCACCATAATGGGGATATCCACCGTTATATTGGTAGTTATTGGGATAACTTGTACTTCCGTATCCGCCTCCACCAGTGCTTGAGGATGACTGGGATTGGCTTATACCTATATTTATCGGGGGGTAGGGATAGTAGCCTCCTTGGTTGTAGCCTCCTTGGTTGTATCCTCCTTGATTGTACCCTCCTTGATAGCCATTATATCCTTGATGCCCACACAATCCTAATTTGTGACATAATTTGCTTTGTAGTAAATGTCTTGGTTCCCTTTTGAAGGCAACACCTTCCTTGATTTCTGTAATGAAGTCATCATTAAATAAATTAAACGAAATAATACGAATTATGACAATGGGCTTTCACAAATATATTGCTAAATCAAATTTGATGAAGTTTAAGTATTTAGGAGGCAGATATAAGCGATATTTATCATTAATACTACTTAAAAGATCTGCTAATGAAATTAATGTTTGTATAAAACAACCATTTCTTTAATATAGAATGACCATGAAATTCTATATCAATAAATTCAGCAAGAAATAAATAATCTTTATGAGAAATCCATATGACATATGTTTATTTGAGTCGTTGCAATTATAATACTTATAGGATTTTAATATGTTAAAGTAAATTCCTGACCATTAGGAAAAAGGTAATTTAATAATGATATGATCGTTTACTATTCCGAGAAGAACCCACAAGAATCTCAGTCGATTATCCATCCTTTCATCATCATCAATACAGTATCTTTTCTTTACATTAGAGCAAACCTTCGGTTTCTTATCATCTAAGTAAATCGTTGAAATACTATTTTTATATATAATTTGAAGTATATAAAACAGTTAAGTTTTGGAAGTTAAAAAAAAGAAATAATATTCTAGCAAGTAATGCGATATTGATTTCTTGAATAAATTGATGTTTCATGGTTGAAAAACTTATATATTATAATTTTTGTATATATAACGTAAGTATCTGCCCAATTACGTCCCACTGGGCATAGACCTCCTCACAAATAGGAGAGAGAGGGCTTTTAGAGCATAGATCCACCACCTGTTTCCCTGCTCCACTGTGGGTTATCAGGCATAGAACACAAGTGCACTCTTTATTCCTTCACTCTCATAGTGCGATGTGATAGCAATCCGACACGATCGGAGAGAGATTAGTCACAGGACCGACGGCTTAACGTGCTCTCCGAGGCACGGGGTTGAAGCACACTGCCAATTACACAACACAGGGCAAATACTGAGAAAATCTTAACAGAAAACTCAATATCTCATTTAAATTCGCCTAACCCGGAACACGAACCCAGGACCTCATATCTGTAGCCGATCAAGCTGATAAATAGACCTATGAGGCAGTCGTACATATTAAAGCTCAGTGATCAAAGTAGTCAAACAACTTATGACTAATAAAACTATTTGTTGCCAAGTGTGATATTTTAACTGCTAAGCGACTACACGTTTTCACTAAAATACAACATAAAGGAGAACGGTTTCATTCAACAAAAGACAGGTGTTTTGCATAAACATAATTAAGCTTCCTATAAAATATTATTTATTCGGTGCTATTCGGTGAATTGGTGAAAGATTTACATTTGAAATTTTATATCTTTTTTTATTGTTGACATATTTTAGTGCTTTATATCTCGCTGTCAGTGCTAATCAAATCTTGTAACAGTTTCTATCTCCATTCAGATTAATTCTAGATTCCAACACGTCTTATAACAGTTAATTTGTTTAAATAATAAATAAGAGCTTTGCTGACTTTAAACAGCAAGACATTGCTTAAGTAGCTTAAGTTAATGCAATTGTATTTCTCGAAATGTATCTAGTTAAAGATCGTTAATCTTGACTAATAATCCTTGATTAAGATCATTATCTGCGATATATTGGAATACAAGCCAGGCCTCAATATAAAAACTTAGATAATTAAAGATCCATTGAGTAAAGAAAAACCTTATAAAGATTTACCAACAATAACAAAGGATGCATAAACAAATGGAAATTTAATGACACTGACGAATATTAATAAAAGGTTTTCCCTCGTTAAAGTGAATTAAAGAAAAAGGGCGTTAAAATAAACCCATGGAATTAAGGAAGACCGTAGGAAGATTTAACAACAATAACAAAGAGATGAATTAACAAATGGAAGAATTAAATGCACTGACGAATGATAACAAAGTCCTAGTTAAAGTAAATATAAGAAGAAGGGCGTTGAATTAGACCCATGGAATAAAGGATATTTACCAACAATAATAAAGAGATGCATTAACAAATGGAAGAATTAAATGCACTGACCATTGATAACAAAGTTCTAGTTGAAGTAAATAAAAGAAGAAGGCCTTAAAAATAGACCCATGGAATAAAGGAAGAGCGTAGGAAGATTTAACAACAATAACAAAGAGATGCATTAACAAATGGAAGAATTAAATGCACTGACCATTGATAACAAAGACCTAGTTAAAGTAAATAAAGAAGAAGGAAGTTAAAATACACCCATTGAATGAAGCAAGTCTGCAGGAAGGTATACCAACAATAACAAAGAGATGCAAAAACAAATTGAAGAATTAAATTCACTGACGAGTGATAACAAAAAGTCATAAAGTATTTAAGACCTTTCCTTAAATTAAATTAAAGAAGAAGGGAGCCAAAATAGAACCAAAGGAAGACCGTAGGAATCTTTACCAACAATAACAATGAGATTCATAATCTAATCAAAGAATGAATGGCACTTATTAAGAAAAGGTCACAAAGTAGGTAGTTAAAATATAAAATGACATATTTTAACATGATCAATGACGTGGACATTCATCATGGCATTGTAACTTAACTGTGTCAACTAGTGTTTTATAGATTGAAACAGTAAATAAATAAAAAAAGGAGTGTGCTGTAGACGACACAACTGAAGTAAAAAGTAACTGTCTCTCTTTCTATCTTCAGTTATATCTCCCTCTCAACTTCTGTTTGACTCGCCCGATCACAGTTTTCGTAACGCATTCAAGAAATTTTATTTCCACATGTTTTACTTGAAGAAGTTTTACGTTAATAAAGATGCCGAAGATTTCCCATCAATCAATGTTTGAAAAAATATATAGTTACCCTCCTATTCTCCTAGTTATTAGTGTAAGTTTACGTCGCAAAAAGAACACGTACGTCAAAGTATAGGTAAAGGAAATCTCTCAGTAACTTTCACTTATATTCGAATCCCGCAGGAATATGAGGAAACACATTCTTTGTGAGTGTCTGCCCAAAAAAAGGATATCCTTTCTCAGGCTTTAGACTGTCTGTGTACCAAATATCATTTAAATCGGTTCAGTAGTTTTGGCGTGAAAGTGCGACAGACAGAGTTACTTTCGCATTTATAATATAGGTAGAGATCAAAGGTTTGGATCAAATGATTGAAACATTCTTTATCTTTTTAGAATCTGGGATAATATCGTTGACAAGACATTGAGAATTGAATTCACAGTTTACAAGATATTACTCCATTTTTATATATCGTACTAGCAGACCTGACAGACGTTCTGTCAAAATGATTTGGAATGTGGCAGATTTCAGTTTTACTAATGATTTTCGAAATGTAATTACAGCAGTACTAAATATCTTTAGCTCTTACATTTTTCTGACTATTCAATTTGGTCGGATTGTGACTATTCAATTGAATTTCAACTTCCTGCAGCGACAAGAAAGTGCAAATTGACAGTGAGTACTTGTAACTTATTATGTACTTTATTGAATAGCAATAAAGGTCAAATTTACTTTATTTAATTAAAATAGAAAACTTATGTATGGGTAACGGAAATGGGCTGTTTTTAGGGTTTTCCCCTGCAATTATTCGAACTTTTCTCGCCGTAACAACCATCCTTGGACTTCAAAAAACATTTAAAAAAAAGAATTGTCAAAATTGACCCAGGCGTTGTTGAGTTATGCGCTTACCAACACATTTTGCGATTCATTTTTATATTATAAATGACTATCCACAAAAATTGGAAAAAAAAATGGTAAGGGGTAAAAAATGAGTAGCCTAAAACGTTCTACAATTAATTCCGCATCGAATGGTCATGATCTCATGCCGATTGGTCCAGTAGTTTCAAGTTTATCGATAACAAAGAAAAAAAGTTGCTTATATATATATAGATAGATAACGGCAAAATCGTATAAATCCTTACGGGTCTCTTCATCAATATTAGATTTGAAACCACAATACTGTTTATTACAAAATTATATCCTCAAAAACAGCGGTAAAATAAGAAGCGAGTGCAATTTTTTCTGTCTAACGGTACGATACTGATTCCATCGATACAATAGACTCATAAACAATAAATATTATCGATAAATACTACCTTCGCCGAGGGCCGAGCTCCATCCCATAGATATGATGGTAAAAAAGTAGGCCAGGTTATAAAACTTCGCCATGTTCTTATGATTCCGTTATCGTAATGTTGAATTTCGCAGGTCAAATAAGTTTTATAGTATATTTAGGCGAGGTCGTCTCCCACGTTTTCAATCAGCTGTTTATTAGAATAATATACCTTATTAGAATTTCCCACGGAAGTATATGTTGTTCCGATTTCTTAATAATACCCTTATATGGTTTAAGGAAGTTCATTGTGGTTTTAGCGAAATCGTTATGCAAATTTTTGTATCCTTGTGTCTTTTTTGGTGATATATTAAGTTTAATTAATTGATAGGCAAGGTCTTATCTGTTCGCAAATATTATTCATCTATTTATTTGTTCGCGATTATCTCAAAAACCACTAAATGGATTTTCTTGTGATCTTCACCAATAGATAGATTACTTCATGAGGAAGGCTTATATATATATATTTTGTTTGGGTTTCTTGTAAATCTTCAAGCGCTAATTTGTTTGCAAATCATTACATATTGTGAAACGAAATCCTCCGCTGCGTCTGTTTGTTTAATTGCGATTAATTCAAAGCATTTGAACGGATTTTCATGGGACTTTGACCAATAGATAGAGCAATTAATGAAGAAGGCTTTTGTATATATTTTTTTAAATGGTCAAGCGCTAATCTATGCGAAAATTCTTATATATTATAAAACAAAGTCATCCGCTGCGTTTGGTTCTTTGTTCTCGATTAACTCATAAACTACTGAACAGGTTTTCATGTGATTATGACCAATAGATAGATTGATTCATGATGAAGGTTTAAGTATATAATTTTTTTAGGATTTTTTGCAAATTGGTTATATAAAACGATAGTTGTTGGATGTGTCAAAAGTAATTATGACGTTTGGAAGCTTTCATCGAAAGCGCTGCCAAATCCCTCAATGATATCTTTTATAAATCTACAAAATATAACTTATTCAGCATATCTACTTATTAGAAAATGTTTAATTAATTGTTTAGTTATTCAGTAAAACAATATAAATCAACTATTAATAATTTTTATTACACTATATAACTATTAAATCGAATTTTAGATAGAATGGGTATAATGGTTTATACTTAAATGATAGATATAAGCCCTTCTGACTTTTGTGTTGGTCTATAAAAGAGAAATATTCTACCATAGGTTTTTTAATTGTATCTCTAAAGGATAAGGCAACGTTTGCGTTTAAATTGTTGAAGCAGATTGATTTTTTTGACACTTCCTACAATTATCGTTATATTACCACCAATTTACAAAAAACCTGAAAAAATTACACATTTAAAGCTTCCCTATAAAGCACTTTATATATTCATGAATACTATATGAAAATCAGTTCAATAGTTTTTTAATATATCACGAATAAATAAACAGATAGGACTTTGATCTATATGTTAGGAAGTTTATTATAAAGAAGGTAGTGTTTGGATGGATGCGTTATTCTAGAAATAATCCACTTGTCTGACCACAAAATCGATGACAGCTTTTTATTTTTTATCTGAATAATAAAATTGTTTTGCTGTTGACAATAAAATGATTATTTATTTCGTAGATTAATTCGTTAACTGCTTGAGATGATGCGTGGGCGTAACCAATAAAGTTAATGCAAAAGGTTATTTTATTTAAATTGCAAACAGATTTTTCAGTATTATGGGTATGCTAGATATATATCTTGGTGTTACCCATTTAGTTCAGGCTCTTGTAGGTGATAATCCTTTGTATATCTGACTAGCAACACCTCACGGTTTCGTCCACGTAGATATCGATCTCGTGGCAGTGGCAAGTGTACTAAGTCGGGCTTATTTTCTTTTTAAATTCGTTATATCTTTTAAATGGGCCATCCCATTTTGATAATTTAAAAAGTATTTTACAGGTATTGAAACGGTATTTAATAAAATATCATTAACATGATAAGGATTAATAGAGTTGTATGAATAATATGGTTTGATTGTTGTCGGCACTTTTATTAACTTTTAAAAAGTAAAATAAGTAGTTATAGTAGCATAACAATTGTAGTTGGATATATGGTATTGTAAATTTTTTGTAAATATTAATACGGTCTATAATATTGTAGAACATTTTTTTGTTCTATCATCAATAGTTTCCGCAGAGCAAGCGATGACAGATTTTTTGTGATAAATTTTTTCACACCTTTTGCTACACTAATGCATTTTTCTTAGGGATCCCTAGTGATTTTGAGAAAGCAATATAGCTTATATGGCTAAGTGAAAATGCAGCTTTCTAATGGTGAAAAAATTTTTTAAATCAGTCCAGTACTATTTGTGTGAAAACGTTACAAACATACCTACATACATACAAAAACACAAATATATCCTCTTTATAATATTAGTTTAGACATGTTTGCGCTGGACTGTCAGACATCAGAGACGAAAGTTGAACACCTGTTAGGTCACTCATAGATGTAGAAGGTTCTGCTGGATTTTATTGGGTATTGCGAGTTCCACACTCATGATCATTGGGTCGGGGTTTGTGCTTGCAAGCATTTCCCAGTCAAAAAAAGCCCTTGACAGTAATCTCACCTGATGATAAATGATGACACAGTCTAAGATGGAAGGTATATTAGCACTGATGGTTTCTACAGAGCATCATGTCGGAATACAGTTTCTTTGCGTGGCGGTACGTCTTTGGTGGTAGGGTGGTTACTAGCCACGGCTGAAGCCTCCCACCAGTCCAGATTCAGACAAATTAAAAAATGCAATTTGAAATGCTCTAATGAGTACTTGCTAGCAGCTAGCAGCTGTTCTGGTTTGTCCCGGTACGGCTTACTTAAAAAATAGTATTTTCTTATTTGTCTAAGTCTAGATGGAGAGACGAGATGCTAGGACGAGTAAAAAAATTACATTCCAGTATGATGCTGTGTAGAAACCATAAGGAGTAAATTACCTCTTACCAGATTAACCCGCTACTATCTTAGACTGTATCCTCAGATTGCTGACAGGTTAGCGGTTGACTAGGATCACCACTGATGGTAAATAATGATACAGTCTAAAATAGAAGTGCGCTAATTTGGTAAAAGGCAATTACTTATTCTTTCTATACAGCATCGTACCGGATTACAAATCTCTTTGCTTGGCGGTACGTCTTTGCTGGTAGAGTGGTAACCAACCACGGCCGAAGCCTTCCACCAAATCAGATTCAGACATATTGGAAAATGCAATTTCCTAAGTTAATTAGCGTTAAACCGAAAAACTACTGAACTTTGACGGCCTTGCTGGCGAAGTAGTAGAGTGGCTTTACCAGCAGAGGTCCTGGGCTCAATTCTCGAAAGGGCGAAATTAGGATACTCCATTTTCTAGTTACCACCCTACCAGCAAAGACGTACTGCCAAGCAAAGAGATTTGTATTCCGGTACGATGTTGTGTAGAAACCACAAAAGGTAAATTACCTTTTACCAGATTAGCGCGCTTCCATCTTAGACTGTATCATTACTTACCATCAGGTAAACTAAAGCGAATATAAAAGGACGGATTTTCATATGAATTTCATCAATAGATAGAGCGTCGTCTTCGCTAACGCAATGGTTCAAGTGCTTGATTGGTTAGCAGAGATCCTGGCTTCGATTTCTGGCAAACCGTGTTTTCTATGTACACTGGTGGATAGCTGCGGTCGTGGTTATATACCACCGTATCTGCAATGAGGTGCCACTTAAATTTATTTACCTCTTACCACTTTAACGCCTTTCAAGACCATATTATTTTACAGTCAAACGCTAATCTGTCAAAATAAACAAAAGAGTTGTTGTTGAGGAGGTTTCCAGTACAAAATATGTCCAGGTTTTGTTTAAATTGGTTTTAATATAAAATAATCGATCGTAAATCTAACCAATGTTTTGAGATCTCTTAAACGATTTAAAAACATGGCAGATTACACGTGTAAATTTAACAATTTTAAAACTTGTTACTATTCAGCGTCTTCATAATTTATACTTAAGAACGTTGACATGAATATTTTTTATCAGTTTTCTAGAGTAATATTTTAATGTGACGTAGACGAGAGCTTCTAGATTTTAATAGGTTTACACATTAAATACATGGGTACGAATATTGCAGAGCTAATAAAGCGGTTATGCCTAACGGTAACTTATTAAGAAATATAGTATAGACTTCCCGCGCTACCTCGTTTGCGTAAGATTTGGTTTGTTATAAAAAAAGGTTATACCAACTCAATTTTAAAAGATACACATGTGGTGTTGTAGACTTTTTATTAGAACTTTTCAAGAGGAACAAATCCATCATACCTTATAGATAATCGTCGACTGCCCCGCTCCCGTATGGACGTTTAAGCGTCGGTTGCACCGCGGGTAGTAGGCTGCAAATCTAGCAAAACAAGTGCCTACGTATGATCGTAGGAGCTCCGAGGTACGTCAGTAGTTCGTCCGGAACTTGGCGAGGAGTATCTTCCGCTACGCGGACAACTCCCAACACATACACCTCCACGGCATTGCCAGCAAGCACCCAAGAGCATCAAACACTGGGCGTCCCCTGCCTCGTGAGCTTCTGCTGACACCGCCTTCTGATGTAGGCGATGATGACGGCGAAGATGATGCAATATCAGTGGCAATACCAGGACACGACCATTTAATTAATTGACCTGGATGACCCGTATGAATGCGAGCAAAACAGGCATCAAATTGATGTTTGAGGAAGATGCCTGGGTAAGGAGGCGCTGCCTCGAGGCCCGCAACACTCAACTAAAGTTAGAAAGAAGCCAGGAGAGACCGCGAGTCGAATGACGCTTAAAAGGATCTTGGGACTTAAATGTTCATGAAAGCCTACCAAATGTTATATATTTTATATTCCATAATAGTTAAACTATATAATGTTATCTTTTGTTTATTAAATTAATACTCTGGTGTAGCGACCTTTGATTTAAACTTTGAGATAGTGAAAAAAGTCCGCCTTGTAGTATTTATAAAACTTACCTCATGGGTTTTCATTGTTATTCACATCTCTTATATGATTAAACACACAAATAATCAATAAACACTCACAGTTTATAAAATACCACAAAAAACTTGAAGACCTTCGACGCGACACACGCACTGTTAGTTACGGTCACTTTGTAACTGATTTATTTTTTGTTTTTCTATTGTCTGGTGGTATCTATACGCATATTTTGTTACTACAGTTACCGAGAAGCGAATTAAATAATACTGCTTATATTTCTGATTGCTCGAGCACGATTGGGCAATCAAAGGGATACGTAATTGTTGCGTAACTTTAACCGTTTCCGCAAAGTAAACTCACAGAGGGAATAAATTTTCCCCGTTTTTGTAACATTGTCGTAACGTGAGTCGTGATTAATGGTTTTAAATTCCTGATATTAACGAGTTCAAACAAACAAACTCTTTAGCTTTATAGTTACAATCAAATTTTATATTTCGACATTTAAATTCTTAGAGAAAGTTAACTTTTGCATCTAGAAAGTAGGCAGAGTTAATTATGTGCTCGTATCAGTAATAAAATCCTGTGAATAAATTTACACAAGGTTAAAGTGACAAGAAGACAAGCTTTATGGCTTTACAAATAAGTGTGAAGACATTCATAGGTTTTTAAACTATTTACAATTATCTATATGTCGGAGGGCAGATGTCTGTGGAACGCTGGCGCCATCTATCGGCGTGGATAGAGTCAATAAGTGGTAGTCCGGCCCGTCTCTCGGCAGTTCTCGAGTGGCGGTCGGCCGGAGTGGTCGACTATTGAAACTGTCGCGTTCCTAGCTATTATTGTTAATGGTTGTGTAAATTGATATCGGGAACTTTAAGTGAATGAACATTATAATCCGAGTTAATTAATAAAGTGTTTGATTGCACCAACATTATCCACGAACGCCCACAGAATAAGAAATTAAATAATGGATCCAATTAATAACGATGTCGGCGGAGAATCCTACGCCGGTGTGTTTTATGCTTCTCCGTTCTCTCTTATTCTCCGACATACATATATAAATCAATTGTTTTTGTTTTTAGTCTTAGTAAAACTCGATTACGGCTGGACTGATTTAAGTAATTTTGGTTTTAAATTAATTGTGGAAATCCAGACAAAATTTGAAAAAGTGAGAAAGTGTGAAAAAAATGATTGGTATATAGTAAAAACCTGCAAATGCCTGCAAATCCGCAGTGGAGCAGCGTGGTGGCTCTATGCTCTAAAAACCCTCGCTCCTCGGAGTTAGGAGACCTGTGTCCAGCAATAGGACGTTAATGGGCTGCTACTTACTTATTATAGTAAAAACAAAAATTACTCTTTCCCTTATAAACCATTTCTACCTGTCTAACATTTGATGTTCGTCCCGTAGTTTAGAAATCAATTAAATTTTAAAGTCGTTCAGAAATTACATTAAATTTAAAAGTAAAAGCTAATTTTTTCATTTTTTATCTGGTTTTGAATGTCAAGCATTTGATGTTCCTCCCGTCGTTCAGAAATCAAAATAAATTATATTATACAAAGAATAGAATTTTATTTCTCTTTAGTTTTTTTGAGGTTTGACATTGACAACCGACATTTTCTGAACGCAGTTATAATATTTAACGGACTTCGGCGAGAAACTGAACGTTGAGGTCGCTTTTTTTATCTTTTTTGCCTCAGAATCGGAATGTTTAGACTTTAGTAAAAAAATGTGGTCACAATTTAACCGAAACAAAAATAATTTGTAATCAACAAAAAGCGACTTTATCGCCCTGATTCCAACTACAGTCCTAAAATATTATTTATCGATCAGAAATTCTTGGTTGTCAATGTCAAAAACAAATAAAAATAAATATACATTTTAACAAAAAAAGAACCGCCTTCAAAACAAACTTACAAATACATTAATTTGCTCTAAAAGGTAAGAAATAATGGCGTATCCTTTTATAGTGTTCTTCGTATTGTTATATTTGGAGTCGGAGTCAGCCGGTTCTTTTTTTGTTAAAATTTATATTTATTTTTTGATTTTTAATGATCGCCACACCCGGGATTGAACCCGAAACCCTTATACCACCGCTTCACACATAATTCAACTTTCAAATATTGCAATGCAGCAACAAACGTAAGGTCATTGGCATTTGATTACAGACAGTTATAGATTTTGCCAAAAATCACACTTTTACTGTAAGCCGCTGAGGAGTTCCATTGATCTTCATATTTAACTACGACTAGCACTTGACCATACCGAAGTTACGGTAAGCGACTCAAATATCTGGATAGCTCATAGAAGATTCTGTCGAGTATCGTTCATTTGCTCCTAAGAATTGAAGAGTTCCGTCACTTTGTCATGGATTCCATCATCAGAACCGAACCAAACTATTACAAACAACCCTTGAAGTATATTCTTTCTGTTAAAAAAAGAATCATCGAAATCGGTTGGCGTGATATTGAGTTAATTATCTATTTAAGACTTATACGGTTTTCTCATGGATGCCATCATCAGAACTAGACCAAAAAAATGAGACCCTATGACGAGCACCACCTTTCATATAATAAAAATCATCAAGATCGGTCCACCCAGTCGGGAGATATGAGGTAACAAATATAAAAAAATATACAGACGAATTGATAACCTCCTCCTTTTTTTGAAGTCGGTTAAAAAGAAAACCAAAAGTATTCCTTTAAATTTAATTTGTTTTCTTATCGACGGGAAGAACATCAAACTTTTTACATACAAAACAAAAAAGGCTTCACTCCTAAATATTAATTTGATTTCTGAAAGATTTTTAATTTAATTGATTTCTATGATTGATTTTTATTTACAAGCTACTAAATGATAGACTTAACAATAAAAATTCATAATTTATTTATAATAACACAATTGCTAAATAATAAAAAACAAATTAATTAACCCTTTCGAATTAATTTAACATCAATACCACATTCATTAGCATCTTGACATGTACTATCATAGTTCGCTCTCTTTATAATGCACTTAAAAAATCTACAAGGATTTATCGCGATTTGCCTTTAGCAATTGCAATAGCTACAGCATTTCCCGTTTCACTCTGAGCATTGCTGACTGCTGAACTGCTACCCCCTTTGCATGTATCACATGGAGGATTACCCGGTCCGGAAGCACCTGGTCCAGTATTTCCCTGTCCAGCATTATCCTGTGCAACATTACTTCCAACGGGGTAAGCTATTCCTGAATTATCCTGTCCAGGGTTGGCAGGTCCATTTCCAATGTGATTTTGACCGTTGATCATTGTCTTACTCTTGTAAACATTAGATTCTTTCGAATTGTAATCGTTGTAGTCTTGATCATGCCGATGTGAGTGATGATGATGTCCAAATGACATCCAGTAAGCTTCTGGTGGTGGTGGTGGAGGTGGTGGCCAAAATGGTGGTGGTGGAGGTGGTGGCGGCGGAGGAGGAGGTGGTGGTGGCCATGCTGGTGCCGGATCGCAATAATATGGCGAACGTTTCAGTCTTTTCACCAAAGTGCCATCTACAAAAAGAAATTATCTTTTAAATGTCATTTCACATTTAATAATAAATTAGTTGTAATGTAAAGTGCAAACTTATATAACAAATAGCCTGTGATAAAATTTGGGAGATCAACTGAGGTTTCATCAACGATATTAGGGCTTTCTAATGAATAATATTTTTTTAATATCGTTGCAATAAATTTGATGTTTCTTCTTCTCTTTTTAAACACTAAGCATCTGAGAGATTTAAAATCTTCAATTATTACACGCGAGATTTCAAATAAATGCTAGAACAAGTTGTCTAATAAATTAATTAGTCCTAAAGGATACGTTTCAATTCTTCTTGTTGTATAATGAAAAAGCCTGACAGAATATGACGCAGATACTGATAACTTAAATCTATAAATAAATATAACAGTCTTTTGAAGACCGTACATAGGAAATTTATTAAATTAAGAGTTATAATACAAAAAGCGTTGGCTATTAATGGAAAGGTACTCTAAAAAATTAATTATACTCACGTCGTACAGTCGCAGCAGAACACTGATCGAAAACAACAAATACCAAGACAACCAAGCCAAGTCGTAACATTCTTGAAGAGTGTGATTAAATCCTCAATGTTACAATTATATACCAACGATTTATCAACATGAACAAATTTACAGTGAATACCCTGGCTGTATCGTACATGGCTGACAGATGATAATGGATTGTGTAAATTGGTGTAAAACGTGTGAATTTGACTTTATTAGTTTTCGATTTTTTTACATATGATGTAGCGACATGAGGTTTTCCTTATGTAACATTGTGTCATTTGTACACACAAATATTTCCCGGATGTAAAGAACATTTGTTGTCAACTTTAATAGTTTCGAGACTTAGATAGCTAACATCATCCTCTTTACCACTTGTTAAGCGAAATCCTTATAGTCCCAAAAGATGGTTAGGGACTCTGAGAAATCAACTGATATATCCCTTGAACACCTTTTCTTTGTTGACTTCTTCAGTAACTTGGCCATTACGATACCATGTAAATCAAATCTAAATACTAGTTCAACGTCTTCCTTTAACTTTCCTTCCTTTTGTTGCATTTTAACCTTCCTAATGTTGAAGTTCTGCGCCGCGTGAATCAGAAGCGTGAACTTTTGCAGACCGTCAAAATGAGAAAAGTTGCATATCTGGGGCACGTGATACGACACGAGAGATACGAGCTTCTACAACACATTTTGATGGGAAAAGTAGCCGGGAGAAGAAACGTTGGTCGCGGAAAGAAGTCTTGACTGAGAAATATCAGAGAGTGGACCGGAATCGCGAGTGCCGCACAATTATTTCGCCTCGCGAAAAATAGAGAGGAATTTGCGAAACTGACTGCCAGCCTTCGCTAGTCGGAGAGGCACTCAAAGAAGAAGAAGAAGCGTTCCTAAAACTCTTAATGCAACATCGTTAAGGCGTTTCAGCTGTTCTCAATACTTCAATACTCGTCATATCTCTAAAATCTCAAAAATCTATTATAACAACTATCACGAGATAATCTAAAAAAAAAACGCGTAAGAGCCCTTTTTTTATTAAAATCTGATAATGTCACCTTGACTGCCTCATTGGTCTAGTGGTTAGCATGTTCGACTACAGACATGAGGTCATGGGTTCGAGTCCCGGATCGGGCCAATCCAAAAATGGATAATAAGTTTTCTATTAAGATTTTCTCAATATTTGCCCGAAGTTGGGAAGTTGGCGGTGTGATCCACCCCCGTGCCTCGGAGAGCGCGTTAAGCCGTCGGTCCTGCGCCTGATCTCTCTCTCCGGTTGTGTCGGATTACCGTCACATCGGACTATGAGAGTGAAGGAATAGAGAGTGCACTTGTGTACTATGCCTGCCAATCAGCAGTGGAGCAGCGTGGTGGGTCTATGCTCTAAAAACCCTCTCTCATATGAGTGAGGAGGCCTGTGCCCAGCAGTGGGACGTTAATGGGCTGTTACTTACTTACTTTTTAATGTCACCTTTATAATTTTGACAAAATGATAATAGAAACTTCCATTATCTTTCAGATTTGAAATTCAGTATCTACAGACGATATAGTTAACCACAAGACTACCAAGAAGCTTATATTTAAATATTGCATTACGTATGTCTTGTATGTCCTCTTTTAAGTTGCAAATGGCTTCTAATAGCATCGATTCGTCGATAGCTAATGACATTGGTATTTTATTGCTAATTTTTTTAAACAAAATCCATTCGCTGAACAAATTATTATAATAAAAATAGCAAATCAAGTTTTTTGATACTTTATTCCATTTTATACTAGCAGACCCGACAGACTTCGTTCTGTCTTAATGATTTGGAATGTGGCAGATTTCAGTTTTACGAATGATTTTCGAAATGTAATTACAGCGGTACTAAATATCTTTAGCTCTTACATTTTTCTGACTATTCAATTTGGTCGGATTGTGACTGTTCAATTGATTTTGAACTTCCTGCAGCGATAATAAAGTGCAAATTGACAGTGAGTAAAGTAAGTAAGTAGCAGCCCATTAACGTCCCACTGCTGGGCACAGGCCTCCTCACTCATATGAGAGAGGGTTTTTAGAGCATAGACCCACCACGCTGCTCCACTGCGGATTGGCAGGCATAGTACACAAGTGCACTCTCTATTCCTTCACTCTCATAGTCCGATGTGACGGGAATCCGACACGACCGGAGAGAGATCAGGCGCAGGACCGACGGCTTAACGTGCTCTCCGAGGCACGGGGGTGGATCACACCGCCAACTTCCCAACTTCGGGCAAATTTTGAGAAAATCTTAATAGAAAACACAATATCCATTTTTGGATTGGCCCGACCCGGGACTCGAACCCAGGACCTCATGTCTGTAGTCGAACATGCTAACCACTAGACCAATGAGGCAGGACAGTGAGTACTTGTAATTTATTATGTTCTTTATTGAATAGCAATAAAGGTCAAATTTACTTTATTTAATTAAAATAGTTAGAAAACGTATGTATGGGAAACGGAAAAGGGCTGTTTTTAGGGTTTTCCCCTGCAATTGTTCGAACTTTTCTCGCCGTAAAAACCATCCTTGGAATTCAAAAAAGATTAAAAAAAAACAATTGTCAAAATTGACCCAGGCGTTGTTGAGTTATGTGCTTACCAACACATTTTGCGATTCATTTTCATATTATATATGACTATCCACATAAATTTGAAAAAAAAATGGTAAAGGGTTGATGGAATTCAAAGAATGAATAGCCTAAAAGCTTCTACAATTAATTCCGCGTCAAATGGTCATGGTCTCATGCCGATAGGTCCAGTAGTTTTCAAGTTTATCGATAAAAAAGAAAAAAAATTGCTTATATATATATAGAAGACTAGCAATGCCTGGCGGTTTTAACGAATGGTAGAATGTCCAACATTAGCAAATTTAAAAACACTCTACAGGTATTAAAAATTCTTGATTTCAAGGAGGTAATGAGAGAATATTTTAAAACGCTCGAGTAATCATTGGTATCCTTGGAATATACGCTAACTCTACAGTCGCATGCCCAGTTATAAGGGCCGCTACAATTTTCTTTAGATTAACATCTTTTAATTCGTTATATCTTTTGAATGGAATGTCCGATTTTAATCATTTAAAAAGTATTTTACATATCACTTAGTTCGCCAGCTTGTAGGAAATATTCCTTTATATTGCTAACAATGCCCCGCGGTTTCACTCGCGTAGAAACGTATATCTTTTAAATGGAACATCCCATTTTAATAATTTAAAAAGTATTTTATAGGTATTGAAATGGTCTTTAATAAAATGTCATTAACATGATAATGATTAATAAAGTTGTATGAATAATATGGTTTGATTGTTGTCGGCACTTTTATTAACTTTTAAATATTAAAAAAGTAGTTATTGTGGCATAACTACAGTATTGGACATATAGTATCGCAGATTTTTCTTATAGATATTAATACCTTCTATGTTACTGTAGAACATTTTTTTTTCTATCATCAATAGTTTCCCCAGCGCACGCGATGACAGTTTTTTTGTCCTGGGTTCGAGTCCTGGATCAGGCCTATTCAAACATCGATGTTGAGTTTTCTATTAAGATTATCTCAATATCTTCCCGAAGTAGGAAAAACTGTGTCTTAAAGAGCACGTTAAGGCGTGGGTTCTGATTGCCGTCATATCCCTCTACGAGAAATAAGGAATAGAGAATGCACTCGTTTAGAGAGTGTACAATGCCTGATAAGCCGCAATAGAGCAGGGTGGTGGTTCTATGCTCCAGCAACCCTCTCTTTTGTGAGTGATGTTAATTGACTTCTACTTACCAATGACTCCCCAATTAACATATAGTTTAACTAATATAATTTTGTTAATGCATGACTTTTACTTTATTTCAATTAAAGAAAAAATACAAAATCATCTTATATACGGTAACGCCATCATCAGACTTGATTGAGGAGACGTTTTAAATGTATAATATAGTACAATTAAACTTCTTTTTTTATTTATCAAATGACCTTAAAATAACCTAATAATCAGGAAGAATCTAATCTTCACAGACATCTTGTGTAGGTATTAGGTCTTCTAAAAGGTCTTCACTTGTAATTTTAAATCGTTATTCATCTTTATTATAGCATATTTTAGAAGTATGTAATCTCAATTGGAATTTAGTAAAAATTGTTTTTTATTTATTTTGTTACGTATGATAATGATGTCTACAAAAATAACATTGTTTGTTTGCATCCAGAGCTTTATTAATCTATTTATTGTAACTGATAACCTTTTGAACATAATAAAATGTTTTCAAAACATTTCTTAGCTTATATTATAAATATATTCAGTTTTATTTAAATAAACAAATAAAACAAAATGTGGTATTTATAACATGTATATTTGCATTAACATACTCGTATATTCATAACTCTTTGCAAACGTTATTTTACATGTATAATATATTTAAATAACTGCGAAACTAGTAATAAAAAGCGTTTAAAATTTAATGACTCTTGACAGTTCAGTAGCTGGACAATAATTTAGGCTGTGTCAATATCGTAAATTTATCACGTGGATCATTTCATAAAAAAAGACTTTTTAGCCTCCAATGGAAAGTGCGACAGCTGAACCACTACGGCTCTTAGCATTACTTAAAGCATAATTGTTCTTATCACATGAAGTACAAGGGGTCCGTTGTGAAGCCTGGAGACCTTGAGAAGCGAGGTTTAAAGCTCCGCCCAAAGTGGACTGTAAATCTGATTGACCTGAGGCACCACTACCTTCGGCGCGAGACCCTTCAACCTCTTGCCCACTGGATGAACTTCCTCCATTAAAGTTATTTGAACTGCCATAACTCTGAGAATAACCGTAACCAGATTTACCCGAACCTCCAGCTTGACTGCCTGAACCAGAATATAAACCATTTTGTTGTTCTTGTCTTTGTGAATCAGTGTAACCTTGAGAACCAGAAGCGGATCCAAAGTTCTGACTTTCGCTGCTCTTTCTGAATGAGGAACCGCGTGATCCTCCTAATGCACCAGAATTACTTAATCTACCGTCTTGTGCAAAAGATTGGGATTTTGCAAAGCTTTTACTACTTCCTGTTTGATAACTTCCATGACCTTGACTATTAAATCCAGAATCAAATTCTCCCTGTTGGTTACCGGTACCAAAAGATGACCCACTGCTTTGGCCTTCTGCAGAGCCACCATTATATTGTCCAGATTGACCGCCAGAATTGGAATTAGCTGCCGAAAACGCACTACCACCTCCACGATTATTTCCCCTTTCACCAAATGATTCGTGTTGATTAAACTGTCCGTCGTTCAAAGTACCTCTTTCAAAACCTGATTCGTGCTGAGCTGACTGTGTGTTATAGCCACCTGACGTGCCACTATTCTGACCATATGAACCGCTATAACCAGATGAACCAGAATTACTTTGAGCTGACTGAGATTTAAACCCATTTGAGCCGTGTCCAGCAGAATCTCCTCCTAACTGCGAAGATTGTATGCCGTACTGACCATCTCCAGCGGCAGCGTTAGCGTTCGAATTACTAAATGATCTGCCTCCATTAGATCCAGAGCCATAGTTTTTCTGAGAACTCATTGCACTTGATTGACTGTAGCTTCCCGATTTTCCATTTTGTTCACCTGATGATCCGGCTCCAGCTGCAGCGATAGAAAATGCTTCGTTATCTGCTGGAGCAGCACTACCAGCTGAAGCTGCGGCACCGCTAAATACTCCTTGAGGTGAGCCACCTACACCTCTAGCAACACCGCTCCAGTTTTGCGTACGATAAAGAATTGGAGGTGGTGGTGGTGGTCCATGAGGTGGCGGCGGAGGCCCAGGAGGAGGGGGAGGTCCAGGAGGTCCATGATGATGCGGAGAATCACATTCATCACAAGGAGATCTTGCTTGACGACTCAGTTTGGCATCTGCAAACATTTGCAAAAGATAAATTGATCGTATTAATAAACTAGATTTTGTTTAAGGGTTTTTGGAGAAGTGGAATGCTATTTCACTGACGAGAGATAATATAAATAAATAATTTTATTAATTGCTGTGTCTGAAGACTTTTAAATTATTCTTATATCTTGTGCACAATACCTTTTGTCCTGTAAACTGCAGAATGTGCAGTTAAAACGCAAACTCCCAATATTAAAGCTATTATCTTGGCCATGTCGTTGTCACTATTCTGATATGAATCTGTCCAATCCGTTCATTTTATAGTAATTTCTGAATGTGATAAAATCTATATTCTTAGAATAGCATCCTAGTGCGAGCGCCGTCAACGAATTCCTAACACAAATAGTAAATAATTATCTTGGTAAATTCACGCCAAATGTTTGTATTGACTTCTAAAAAAGTCCCGAGACGCTAAAAACCAGAGAAATTAAATAAACCCTTACGTGTTATGTAATTCATTATACTGTATATGCTAATTTTATTTGGGAATTGAATGTTTTTATCGATATTCCAAGGAATTCCCTAGACGATACTCTGCATGCTAGTGCGTCTTAAAAATACCAAAAACTCATAACACAGATAAACAACATTTACATTTGGACTTTGCATATAATATTTCTAGAAAAATTATTTGAATTTTGGACAAAAAACCTCAAGGTACATTTCAACGGCCTCTGTGGTGCAACGCGGTAAGTATTCGCTTCGTAAGCAGAACCAACACCGAAGCGCAAAAAACACAGGGCATCCCCTGCCTTGTGAGCTTCTGCTGTCACCGCCTCCTGACGTAGGCGTTGATGACGGCGAAGACGACGCAATGGCAGAGGCGGTACCCGGATTAGATAACAAACGAAATTGACCTGGATGGACCCGCTAGCGTAGCCGGGAAGCAGCTCGTATATTTAGATTAGTGTAATTTATTTATTCTTGCTACAGCGATACTTCAAGACTTATTTTAGTTAAGGATTTGCATAAATTATAACATAACTTAAATATACAATTGACCATGATAACATTATATCGAACCTTGACATTAGTACAGAAAAATAAAAGTAATTAAAATGCGCCATCAGAAGCAAATGGGTGGGTACCCAAAAGGCTGGCAGCTTTAACTCTTTGGACAGCGATACTTATACGCTGTCCGAAGTACCACCCGGCCTTAGGGTCACAGGTGACATCAACTAAGTGGGATGAAATTTCTTTAAAAAGGCTTTTAGCCTCAGGACCCCACGGTCCCAAATATGTATTCCAAAGCAAGGCCTCTTGGCGTTTTCAGCTAATGACGCCGCCGCTCCCGCTGATTTGGAGATAGCGTCAATGTGAGATGGTGCAAGCGTATCAACACATGTAGCATCCCACACCAACGACCTACCTTCTTTCCAAGGCATCAACGACATACCATCAGGTCTCTTACCATCATCACGTGCAATTCCATTCGGCTCGAGAATAGCCGGCACGTTAATGGTGACAAGGGTCCTTCTGATGATGTCGTTGATGCCGGCGTGTCTCGGAAGACGACCAGCACTACGAAGACAAGACAGACCATGGTGACCTAGTTGATTTACCCAGTCACCACATTTACAACGATGGGGCTCTGTTGTTTTCACACCCAGACGCAGACACGTAGATAAAGATAACGTAGTCTTGTCTAACAAGGTACCTACGGATGCAGATGGAAGCGCATGTAGCCAGAAACCTGACTCGCGTTCAGAAGCAGCATGGAGGCGAGCCCTCTCTGTTAGATTTTTAGATGTTTGTAATAGATTTAAAGATACATTTTTACAGAGGGGTTCGTCCCATGATTTTTGAGAAGATTTGGTAAATTTTGACTTGGATTTGCATTGAGTAACTCTTGAACGTCTTCTGGGAGTTTCTTATATATACATATACAGTTACCATTAAATGAATTGTCATTTTTTTGTAGCTTACTACCAAATCACGTATATTTCTTATGAAATATATTGAAATTTCATAAAGATAAAGTTTCAAACATTAATATAACTATTTTGGTATAAACTAGCTGGTATTCTTTATAAAAAAAGCTCTGAACCCTCGTGAATGTTTCATCAAAATCCTAATGTTACCGAGATTAGTCAAACAGTTAAACAAAGTACTTAGTGAAGATCTGTCAATTTAACCTGGCCATTCAGCAAATGGGCATGAACCATTTGCTTCGGCAAATACCATGTCAAGCTGTTCGCTGCCAACCGTCGTGAACCGTCGGCCAAATGTCACGAGTGTGGTGCCACGGTAGCAGAGTGCCCCACTTGGGGACCTCAACGACTCGTTATGACATCGCTGATAGGTGCACTCACACTGGCGAGTAATATAGGTGCAATACTCATCCGTGAGCAGGCCTGGAGAGCAGTTGTCTTATTTTGCGAGACTTGTGCGAGACACAGCACCTCCGAACCACTCCAGCCTTCACGAAAGGGAGTAGGAAACAGGACGCGGAGGTTCATACAAATCCTCCCCCTGTAGATTATAAAAAATCAAAAAGCAAAATATCTTTATTCAAGTAGGCATATTACAGCATTTTTGAATCGTCAAATTATATTTTTTTTCCACAATCTTATTCTATATCTGATGATGGTACTCAAGAACGACTTAAAGGTTACGAGGGTTCCTTCACGCCCTGATCCGAGATGAACCTACAACAAACGCAGTCGGGTATTTTATTTTCTTACCATCATCATGACAATATCCAATTAGTTTAATATATTTTAATTAATACAATATCGTAATAGTATAATATATATGTGAGCTGGTTGCAATCGAGAAGTCAGAGAGGAATGCCTCAAAGAACCTCTGGCTCCTCACTCAAGGTTGATGGCGGTCCCGCTGGATTTTAGTGGGTATGGCGAGTTCTTCCGCTCACGGATCCTACACTCCTGACCCCAAAGTCGGTGGTTACGAGGTGGTGTTACAGACAGTAATGAATAAATGCTTTCTTTCTTTCATCTTCTTCTTTAAATGCATTTCCCAGCGATAAAAAAAGCTCTTGCATTCTCTGCGATGCCTATGAGGTCCTGGGCCCGATGGAATATTAATAATCTTGCTTTTTTGATTAAATCTTCTAGGTTAGTCGTAATTTCAGCGACCAGGAGGTAAGTATTGTGGGTTGACGATGCTTTCTAGTGCTGACCTCGATTCGCCAAATAAACGTTGTCATTTTCTATGTTGCTACTTTATACAAGCTTATGGCGATCGATAGGATCAAATCATGATGGCGGATTAGTAAGACGAGTGGACTCTCGTTCTTAGTAACTTGTTTGAAATCTGAGCAGCCACCACGGTTCCCTTTATAAAAAACAGCTATGGCACCGCCATACTGGCCCTGGCTTCTCTGTAGTTACAACCGTATATCCTGGAAGATATACCTGGGATGTGTAAACAGTGTGATAGGTGTTTTCGCTTCAAAAACTCTTAAGAATGAGAATGGCTAAATCCAACTGTGGGACTTTGTAAATGAAATCCTGAATGACCTTCTACTTTGCAATTTAACCGCGTTTTAACCATATATGTAACTTCTGTTATTGGTTTATTTAGATTTTTCCATCTTGTCTCGTCTTTTGAAATACACTTTTGATACATTGTTCGTCAATATTGTCAAAATTGTTGGTAAACAACTTATATGAAAACAAAATTCAAGCCAGTTCTTACAAAAATAATTAGATTAGCAAATTAATATTTCATTAACTGTATTAACATAGAATATCATTACGGAGACGAACAACCTGAAACTGAAGAGCTACAAAGGAAAAGATCCCTGTCCAAGAGGGTCTTGATGCGCAGGTGGAGAGAGGACCTGGACTCTCCGGTGGCGGGCAATGTTACGGTGGCTGCGATCAGGCCCGTTTTAGACGGCTGGCTTTCGAGAAGGCATAGTTCGCTATCCTTCAGATTGGTGCAAGTGCTTACCGGGCATGGATGTTTCGGTAAATACCTGCACCAGATTGTGGGGTGCGAGGATTCACCAGCCTGTCTCGAATGTGGAGCTCTCGTCGATACGGCGCACCATACGGTGGCGGAGGATCCAGCTTGGGGGCCACAACGGCATCTCTTGATGTAGTGACCTTTCGCTTTCGAAAATAGCTAACATAATGATCGACTGCGAAGCGGGATGGAGGGCGGTTGCTTCTTTATGTGAGACTGTCATATTGCAGAAAGAGGCGATGTAATTCCCCTTGTCCTAATCATAGGAGGGTAGGGGGTAGAAGGCGTGCGTTCGCCCGCCTGCTATCCCTTACTTGAATGAGCTTTTTGTAGACAGCATCCGGGGTGCCATGGGAATCGGATGCTTTTGCGATCTTCTGGCCCCCTATTTCAGATGCAGAGGGCTCCGCTGGGTTTTATTGGGTATTCTGGATACAGCGAGTCCCACACTCCCCGTAAATTCCCAGCGAAAAAAAAAAGAGTATCATCACTACAAGTAAGATAAATTATTACAATATTTACACGGAGAGGGTTGTATTAGGAATTGAAAAAAAAAAAAAACACTATTATGAAAAACATGGTAAATTTCTTTGTCATACATATAATAATATTATAATTGATATATAATACTGCTAACACATATATAATAATGCTAAATCAGCCTATTCCTCTTAAAAAATCCTTATTTTCCACCAAATGAACCAGAGTTAGCACTAGAACTCGAAGTTCCACCTTGTCCAGAACTTATGCTTATACTCTTAGATATGCTGATGGAGCCACTTGGCCTTTGAAAGCCAATTCCACCTGAACCGAATCTAGGTCGACCGAAGCCTCCAGGATGACCGAATCCTGCAGGTTGACCAAAGCCTCCAGATTGGCCAAAGCCTCCAGATTGGCCAAAGCCTCCAGATTGGCCAAAGCCTCCAGATTGGCCAAAGCCTCCAGACTGGCCAAAGCCTCCAGACTGGCCATAGCCTCCAGATTGACCAAAGCCTCCGGGTTGGCCGAATCCCCCAGGGTGCGCAAAACCTCCCGGCTGTCCAAAAGCTCCTGCATTAGCAGATGATGATGCAAACTGTGGGGACCGTTGTACACGTAACGCTAAAAAAATCAAATTTAAACAGTTATTTTAATTAATAATTGAATATTTAAAAAATTGGTTAATTTTAAGATATAAACCTCGAACTAGTGTGATGTTATTTGTTAAAATATCCAATCACGCTTCTCTGTGATAGTCAGATATAATTAACACACTGGGAGTCACGTAAATCCGTGAAAATTATGCGATAAAAATAGCCTATGTTATTCCTTCTCAGTTATCTTCTAGTGTAAGTCCTTCCATAGTCCGTCCAGCGATTTCGGAAATGAATAAAATCAAATAGGTGTCCATTCAAAGTCGTCTATCTTAGGTGTGAGGAGGGCCATGCCCAGTAATGGGCTGCTACATACCTTTACTGCGGTATATATTCAATAAAGAAATTCGAAAGACAAAATAGCTTTGGAAAAGCAAAAGTCTCGTTAAAATAGGTTCAATCTTAATGCAAATTAGCAGAAACAAACAAAAGGATTGATAGAAACCAAATTAATTGAGTTTTTGTATCAAAACCGTATAATTTTTTGTGAATACATAGAATGGTAGACCAGATCGGTTCAGATAGCATTCGTAACCTTAACTTATACGTAGTTTTTATCTGTCTTTTTATCCGCTTTAATCTCTAACAATACACCCTTCAATGTACAATTGGAGACACTCAAATAAATTTATATTTTATTATAATTATAATGATAAAAATAGGTTTGGTTAGGGCTGAGTTTGTTATGGGATCTTCTCATAACAAACTCTTGAAACACTTGTAACCTTACATTTTAAGGACTTTGACATCGTCATCTGACATATCATTACGCGGCATATCTTGTTGTCGCTAATTAGAGGAGATCTTTCACTGGAGAGCATATCATCATCCGGGGTTCTTCACAGCCAAGTTGTGGGGTACGGGCCTCGAGGCAATACCTCATTACCCGTATCCGTATTGGTATTTGTGTCTGCCCGTCATTCTAACGGGCTGGTTCCCACCAGCTTACACCGGCGGAACCATCCAGGTCAATCCGAGTTCTGTCACTGCCATCGAGTCGTCAACGCCGTCATCTTCACCCACACCTGGTGGTGGTGACAGCAGGAGCTCATGAGGTAGTGGGCGCCCAGTGCTTTCAGATCTATGATGCTGGCTGGCAATGCAATGGAGGTGTGTGCGGGGAGTGGTCCGCGTGGCGGAACATACTCCTCGCCAACTGCCGGACGAACACCTCCACGGTGGGCGTCATGGTGTCACGATGAATGACGTCATTCCTGACGTACCTTGGAGCTCCTACTATGAGACGTAGGCACTTATTCTGCTGGGTCTGCAGCCTCTTCTTCTTCAGGAGCCGCATAATTGGGGTAATGCTCACCAGTGAAGTTGGGTGGAGGGCGGTTGCTTTCTTTTGCGAGACCGTCATCTCGCTAAAGGAGGCAAATGAGAAGCTAAGGTAGCAAGAGGCTGGAGCTCTCCCTCGCCGTCGGAGGAGGCTTGATGGAAGAAGTCGCACTTATGCACTTCATGCCTCACTCTATTGAGTGGTAGATTCTCTTAGGGAACCTCTCTGCTTCTGTTAGGGAACCTCTAGTAATTTCACACACCCGATGTTCTTTCATCGGAGTGCTTAAAGCCATTTCCCAGTGCAAAATTATATTGTAATGATGATGAAGATACTTACGTAAAAATCTACTAACCTGCATCACAAACAGCTACAAGAACTGCTAAAGCCAATAATATACTTAAATGTGGCATTATTTATTAATATACAATACAATACTGACATCAAAGCCTATGTCTCTCATTATATATTAGAAACAGATATTTACTAATGTGATTATTACATTTGTAAATATCTTACACAAATGTTTTGTTACACCATATGAATAACATCGTATTTTACTCTGTTTTCTTCAATTTAGAGTCCAAATTTGTATGGTATTTGAAGGGGAATAACATAATTTAAAAACCGGATACTTTTGTTATTGTTTCGTGGTTCGATCGTGTATTCATCTTTTGGTAATGTGATAAAGTTGGAGTCTAAATTTAACAAAACTTTGCATGAGAATTTATAAAAGTAATCAATACATATAATAAGTCCAGCTGTTCCCACATAGTATTTGACGTTTTAGAAAAATGGGAAATTCATACTTAGTGACTTAAAGTCAATCGCGAGTGAATTTATTGGTCGTAAATCCATAACATTACTTCCTACGTTGCCGCTTTGGGGTACATCTTTATATTATTATATTCAGGAGGCGCTATCATTACAATTTGACAATAAAAGTGATAAGAAGTCTTTCCCATCACAACCCCTCGGGCTTTCTTTCTTTGTCGTTGGTCAATGTGTTTACGCACGTTGTATGAAGTAAAAATCCACTCGGCCACTCACTCGGTCACTCATCCACCAGAATATCCACTAAAAGCCAGTGAAACCCTCTTCAACTAATAGGTGGGGGGAGGACTCCCCAAATGCTTCTAACAGAAGGTTCAAGTAAGATGGAACAGATGGGCGTCCGTATGCGGAACTGCCTCATTGGTCTAATGGTTAGCATGTTCGACTACAGACATGAGGTCCTGGGTTCGAGTCCCGGGTCGGGCCAATTCAAAAATCAATACTGAGTTTTCTCCTCGTCTCCTCCTCTCCGGTCGTTTTGGATTCCCGTTACATTGGACTATGAGAGTGAAGGAATAGAGAGTGCACTTGTGTACTATGCCTGCCAATCCACAGTGGAGCAGCGTGGATATGCCTGCCAATCCACAGTGGAGGGGTCTATGCTCTAAAAACCCTCGCTCAGAGTGAGGAGGCCTGTGCCCAGCATTGAGAAGTTAAAGGGCTGCTACTTACTTATGCGGATCCCGCCGCCCACGCCCTCCGTCGCGCCTCCGCGATGCTCCAAAGATAGCTCGATCCTTAGGATCATGGTAGGGGCCTCACGAGGGTGTCACTGGCAACATCCTCTGTTTTACTCTAGAGCTAACCTAGTCACGTCGCCGCTTGTGACAGTGCGTAGGACGGCGGGTCGTTTTTAGCCGGTAGGAGTCTGGCATAACCGGTGTAGTCCCCGCGACGTCCCAGTATCCTATGATGGATTTATTCCCGTCTCGAAAACAAAAAAGGTGGGCGTTCGTACGCCTACCACTCCTCAACCTCCTCTGGCGGAGAGGGGCATCAACTACTGCCTCTCTTGCCCTCCTTCTGTTAGATGACAGACTCACAAAACGAGACGAAAGCTCTCCAGGCAGTTTCGTCTTCGATTAGCGATGATAGAAGGTGTCGCTGTGGTCCCCAAGCTGGGCACTCTTCCACCGTGTGATTCGCTTGGAGCTCCACACTCAAAGCTAGCGAATCCTCTCTACTAACAATTTGATGCAGGTATTTCATCCTTTGGCGTTTGCTTACTTAAAAACTGCGACATATTTTGCATTCCTACTTTTCCTGCTGTTGTATTATATAATGACGCGAGGAACTTCACCGTGCTAGCTAGTATCATAAGCTGCAGTCATGGTCTATTATATACGGTTTATGATTTTTTACAGTGCTTGAAAGACTAAAGAAGTAACTCGGAAATTCAGAATCTTTCGAGAATTGGGAGAGTATAGATATGTTGCCCCTAAGTTAGACTCGTAAGCTCTGGAACGAAGAAGTATTGCAACGAGACAACAAGAATCGGCAATTTTAGGAGACCACCAGGAGGAGTCATCACTCACCAGTCTACCATGAGTATGGTGCTGCTGTCGCCTCTGCGACCATACGTTGGTAGAATGTGCAGTCTAGGGACACTGGTGGCACTGGTCTGCGCGGCCCTCTTGCTGGAGAGGACTTCTTCTCGTACTAATCCCTGATACGAGCATATAAATACCATGTCCCTTAATAGGAGTTATAAGGTCTCTAACGCAGACGTTTTGGACACCACGAAGTAGAGAAGAGTATCATATTCCTGACACGTGCACATGAGAGATATAAACTTCTACAAATTTTAACGCTAGGTAAACTTCGAGGTTTACTCGCAAAGGAATGTCATAGCTACGCATCATCAGAGAGTTAACTCTTTCACCTTGGGAAGAACAAGGAATTGTATATAGAATTGATCGCCAACCTTTATTACTCCGAGAGAACAAGGAGCTAGTATCTGGTATTCATATTTTACATGAAAGCTAAATTAATAGATATATGTCAATGCTAATACTGTATTATAAATGGGAAAGCAGCTCTATCTCTCTGTTCGTTTATTTCTAAAGTCCCTGAACAATTTAAACTAATATTAATATGTATAATATAATTGCAAAATATAATTGTAAACAGATATAGTTTACCACGAAACTAATACTTATAAGTTGAGAGAAAAGATTGACAATTTGTATTTTATCATTTAACTCAAATTAGAGAGATCGCTATTAAATGATAAACAATTCTATAAAAAAAAGGATAAAAAAAGAGCAAAGGAAGTTACAATTATATCCTAGAAGTTTGCATATCGTTCTTTACAAGTCTTGTTATTTATTCAATTCCTATTCCAACTTCAGACTCTCCCTATACATTCTATATATCTTTTCAAAGATTTTCAATCTTAAATAAAATACTTTACTGAAGTTCAAATATATTTTTGTACACTCGTAGTGGACGCCACTTGATGTTAATACATATTTTAGTAGCATATACTTAAATTGATTTATTTAATATTACTTGTTTAAAAAACTAAATAATATTTGGAAAAAAAAACACATTAAAAATTCACACATTTATTTGTCTTTATCATACGTAAAACATTACAAGTCAATTCGTTATTTCTAGCTCATTTTCCACTAATAGAACCAGATTTGGCATTAGAACTTGAAATTCCACCACGTCCAGAACTTATGCTTATACTTTTCGATATGCTGATGGAGCCAGTTGGCTTTTGAACGCCAAATCTGGGCTGTTCGAAGCCTCTAGGGTGGCTTAATCCTCGAGGTTGGCTAAAACCTCCAGGTTGAACTAATACTCCGTGTTGGTTAAAGCCTCTTGAGTGATCAAAAGCTGCAGCTTTAGCAGCTGATGATGAAAAAGAACGTTGTACAGCTGGAAAAACACATAAATTAATATATAAAACTGTTATGTCTGTTACCGCGAAAAATTTGTCATAAACATAACTTCTGATATTCTTTAAAACATCAGCTATCTGACAGTGGAAGTCCTGTCGAAATCTCGCCAGCCGTTTCAAAAACAAACTGGAACGAATAAATTAAGAACCAACAGAAAAATAGCTAAAATTGAAAGTCCTTTAAAAATAGGTCCAGTCGCTTCGAAAATATGTAAATCAAATAAAAAAGAAATTGAGAGATATTTTCAAAGTTTTGTCATTCGGGACAGCCATTTCAATTGTATTAATATTTTATATATCGATTTAAATATATTCATTTCTCAACAAAGTTCACTTAAAGTGAGAATTATATACGGTTAAAAATATAGTTTAACATTTTACAATAGCGTAGAGTATGTTAATCATTTTAAGAAAATAGTCGGTTACATTAAAAACAGAAAGAAAATCACAAAACACATTATGCAATAAAAAAGGTAGTTAGAAAAAAACGCAAACAAATATCAAGGGCATGCAACAAATTAAAGAAAAACTTATGTCGCCTTTAAATAATATATTTGTCGTCTGGTTTGGTGGTTCTCTACTTGTTCGTGTACATGTTTTTTGATGAAATTGTATTTGTGAATGAATTTCATTTCTATAGAATTATCGTCGCTTCAACCGATAGACGTCCACTGCTGGACATGGCCCGATCTTGCGCCGCCTGGCTCCAGCAGTCTCCCTACACTGCACCGCCCGGAGCGGGGTAGCCACTCCAGCACCTTTAGGCCCCAACCGCCGTCGGTCCGTCGGGCTATGTGCTCCGCCCATTGCTACTTCAGGTTCGCGATTCGTAGGGCTACGTCGGTGACTTTGGTTCTGCTACGGATCTCCTCATTTCTGATTTGATCACGTAGAGAGATTCCGAATATAGCCCTCTCCATCGCACGCTGAGTGACTCTGAGCTTTCGTATGAGGCCCATAGTCAGTGACCACGTTTCGGAGCCGTAAGTCATCACTGGCAACACGCACTGTTCGAAGAGCTTTGTCTTCAGACACTAATCGTCGAGCCCAACCGAGTTGGATTCAACGGTTAACCTCTTTGTCGGAATTGGACCTACCTAGCTGGACTATGTGTCCCAGGTATGTGTACTCGTCAACAATTTCGAGTGCTGAGTTCTCAACGGTGACTGGGTGGAGCGGAACATGGATATNATCTTCCAGAGTCTCTACCATAATGACCACGTCGTCGGCAAACCGTAGGTGGAGTGATGTAATCGCCATTGATGTTGATGCCCAGTGGTGGAACGGTCCACTCCATAAGCTTAAACAGGTCCTCGAAAGCGGCAGTAAAGAGCTTCGGGGAGATAACATCTCCCTGTCGCACTCCATGCTGCAGTTGGAAAGACGCTGTGCTTTGATCCTGTATACGGACTGACATGGTGGCGTTTTCGTACAAGCACTTCAACACCGTATGTACCGGTGGTCAATTCGGTATCTCTGTAAAGATCTCAACACGGCCCATGTTTTGATTTGCTTTTCCTGTCTGTTTCTTTACAGAATCTTACAGCCAAAATGGGTAGACTGATTACATTATGTAAAAAAAAACTATAAAATCTACAAACCTGCATCATTAACAGCTACAAAAACTGCTAAAGCAAATAATATATATAAACGTGGCATTATTAAACACTGTACAATACTATACTGACATCAAACCCCGTGGCTCTCGTTATATATCAGACAAAAGTATTTACTAATGTGATTATTATATTTGTAAATATTTTTTGACACTGTATCGATGATTAAAATACTAAACTCTAATATCTTTGATGTAGAGTCCAAATTTGTATTATATTATTTAAAGGGGAATCACAAAATTTCGAAAAAACCGGACACTTTTGTTATTATTTCGTGGTTTTCTTGTGTACTTATTTTTTGGCGATAAAGTTGAAGGTGGAAGTTAGTTTCCTAAACTTTTCTGAGTACGCTTTTTTTCTACTTGTCATTCATTCAGAAGAGAAGGATTTCATTAAGGATTAACATACATTAGAATACTGCCTCATTCGTCTAGTGGTTATCATGTTTGGCCACCGAGTTTCGTTTCGAGAACACGTTAAGCCGTCAGTCCTTCGCCTGACCTGTGTCCGGACGTGTCAGATTCCCGACACATCGGACTATGGGAGAAAAGGAATAGAGAGTGCACTTGTGTACTATGCCTGCCAACCCGCAGTGGAGCAGCGTGGTGGGTCTATCCTCTAATAACCCTCCCTCCTAAAAGCGAGAAGGCCTATGCCCTGCAGTGAGACGTTAATGGGCCGCTACTTACTTTTTTTTCACTGGGGGGAAATCTTCTAATGATACCCGGCCTTTTCGGGGGAAAGGCCGGGTTATGTAAGATTATACCCACTAAAACCCGGTGGCCCTCCTCTGTACACATGTAAGGCGACACTAGGCTCTCCAAGAAACTTTCATCTGGTGCCGCCCTTGTGTTGTTATCCCATGATCTTTTTTACTACAATATAGCCTAAGGCCACGTTAAGGTACATTCTTCTCGTGGTTGTATACTAAAGATACTTTTTAAACAAGACGGTTTCGCAAAAGACCATAGCCCTCCAAGCATCGTATTTTGTGAGCATGATCGCAACTACTGTTGGCAGTGAGAGATCTTCGCCAATCCAGTCTATTAAGGCTCGCCGTTCAACACCCCATTCACGGCTGCTGCTTACTTACACACCATAACTGCTTCTAGAATAAGTAAATTTCCTTACCATTGACCGAATAATCATAAGTTTTCAACGATGGACTTAGTAATCAACTTTGAGCAACTTCTTCTTCTAAATCATTATTTCATCATCATTATCGTTCTGATTTATCATAATTATCAACGTTCTTAATAAGTTTTTTTTTTTTTCAAAGGATGTTTCTCACATTTCATAAAATGTAGAATCAAATCTGCATGTTATTGGAGTATATTATTAAAAATGCGTATGCTTAACCCGACAAATGATTTCTGAATCGATTATTATAAAATGTGGCATTAAATATTTTTTTATTTCTTGTTTTAATCTAACTCTATTAATCTGTCTACGCCTCATTGTCCTCACTTTAGTTTTAAGGTTCGTGGTTATTGACCCTACTGACGTATTTTAGACTATATGGGGTTTTATTTTAAAATAAGATTAAAATGTAGTGAATTTCATACATTTTAAACCAAGAGCTAAGGTTTTTCTCATCATGAATTTAGCAATAGCACGCAATCGCTGCTTGCTAGCGGGACTAACATTAAACAGCCATAGACCTTTTTTTAGCGGGGAAATGCTTTTACGCACCCTGACTTGGAAAGAGTGGGGAGTGTGGGACTCACTGATGAGACAGAATACCCACTAAAACCCAGCGGTCCCACATCATCCTAATGTCGGACACCAGCGGCTCGCTTGCGCAATCCAATATGGTATCCCGGATAAAGCCGAATCAAGACTCAGACTCAAGGCTGTGGGACGAGGCGCGCATATCCAAGCCTTCTATCGCCCATCCTTCGGCGTCGTATAGCAGGGGCATCAGAAGCAACCTCCCGCTCCCTCTCATGTTCCTCCTTTAGTACAATAACATTTTCGCAAAAGAAAGCGACGGCTCTCCACCATGCTTCGCTAGCGACCATTGCACGGGCAATGCTAGTCAGCGAGAGGTCTCCGCCAATCAACGACACCAAGAGATGCCGCTGTGATGCCCACGCCGAGCATTCTGCTACAGTATGGTGCGCCGTGTCGACGGGCTCACTGCACTCGTAGCAGATGGGTGAATCCTCCCGGCCAGCAATATAATGCAGGTACTTCCTGAAACAGCCGTGTCCGCCGAGCACCTGCACCAGTCTATACGAAAGCGTTCCATAGCTCCTGCACAACCTCTGTTCCAGCAGAGGGCGGAACACCTCCACCGTCGCCACACCTGCTGTGGGGGTCTCGAGATCCTCCCTCCATTTTGTTATCAAAGTCACAGCCATAGACCAGCTAAGTTCCTATTTAACCAATAGAATACAAAATGTCTGTCTTAATGGAAAGCTTTCAGACGAGTCTGTCACGAAACTAGGTGTCCCACAGGGTTCCCTATTAGGACCATTTCTGTTCCTCATTTACATTAATGACTCGGTCTTCTCAGAACAGGACGCTAAGAAACCCTGGTAACTTTAAATTGTAAGTCGTTCTTCATATCACCATCAGTCGTACATTGAAACAATATATTAAACAATAACGATATTTGACGATTCAAAGGTATACTTGAATAAAGTTATTATTTGCGTTTGCGGGCCGCTTCTTGACCTCATAATCTAATAAATACAATTACGAATAAATCTACTCTTTAAAATAAGTTTATATTAAACAAGGAGCCGTAAACTTGCGACTTGACTACCCCTGATTTAATAAACAACGACCCCGAATACCGCGTCGTTAGTCATATTGGGGCCGCATACTGGTTGCTCCAGACACAACCCTGATGCTGATCCTCAGATATGAGGGTACGATTGGAGAGAATGAAGTAGTTTTAAACTATTCGCCAAGGTCGTAAAATTTGGCAAACTTATTACTTTCGCAATGCAGAAGACTACGAGATCAGTAAGAAGGAACTTTCTCATATTTTCACAGGATTTATTTAAGATGGTTCCTTGATATGAAAATAGTCCATATCCATTTGAAAGTTTAGGATCGTAAAGAGAGAAGGCAAATTGTAGAGAAACCGAGGTATATATTAGTGTAAAAAATTAAAGGTTAAAAAAATGCCTTTCAGTTCTGAGGTTTTTTTTTATGAAATGTATTTGGTTATAAAGCTATCGTTTGATTTAGCTGAACTATCTGTTAAAACTACTGCTGTACTAATAATTTTTTTGAAAAATATTTTTTTTTTAAATCAGGATCGATATTCTTTCCTTCCTGTCATGTTCCCATAATAAGTACTATCATCTGTCTTCGATTTCGAGAGCGTAGGAGACCGCTCTCGAAATGGAAGACATATACTCGTATATATCGTCAAGAAAACATTTTTTCTTTATTTAAAGAAAGGTTTACAGTATAAATACTTTAAAATTTATTTAAAAAATTATGATTTCTATTATGTTATAAACAAAGATAGTCTTTGAAAAAAATTAATACAGAAAATTAACAATACTCAAATTTATTTGCAAACATAATTTATTAACTCATTACACAATAACAATAATTGTATATAGTACAAACTTCGAAGGCTGAAACATAAACATAGGTACTTAAACATTGAAAAAACGTGAAACTTGAGTTTATTATCCGAATTGCTGACCAAATCCACCTGAATGCCCAGATCGTCTTGATTGGCCGAACCCTCCTTGCTGCCCGAATCCACCTTGTTGACCAAATCCTCCTTGTTGACCGAATCCTCCTTGTTGACCAAACCCTCTTGATTGGCCGAATCTTCTAGACTGACCGAATCCACCAGATTGGCCAAATCCACCAGACTGACCGCCTTGTCCAAAGCCTCCTTGTTGGCCGAATCCACCTTGTTGTCCGAATCCTCCTTGCTGGCCGAATCCACCAGAACCACCGGAGCCACCAAACCCTCCTCCACCAGATGACCCGAATTGTGGGGATCGTTGGACCCGATGCTCTGAAGATAAATAAAAACACATATATGTTTATTCAAAGTGAAAATTGTGTTTTTTAGTATTTTTTAGGATCTAAATCTATTCTGATACGAAAAATCTATAAAAACGGTCCCTATACAAGTTATAGGATAAGAAGTTGTCGTTTGGAGCCAATATTTAGGGATAAATTTTTGCAAATAATTATCTGACGATCGATTTTCTTAAGATAAATTTCCGTAAACAATATACTGTACTAAACAAAATACTATTCTATGTTCAATAAAGTATTTCTATCTAAGTATAAATCTTCCTAACAATATTAATTTGATGAAATTGATTACTTAGTCCAAGAAACACTATAACATAAGTTACTACGTAAAGTATAACAAGTTATTAGTATTATGTAGCAGCCTATTAACGTCCCACGGCTGGGCACAGGACTCCTCACTCCGAGGAGCGAGGGTTCTTAGAGCATAGACCCACCACGCTGCTCCACTGCGGATTGGCAGGGTACACAAGTGCACTCTCTATTCCTTTACTCTCATAGTCCGATGTGAAGGGAATCCCACAAAACTGGAGAGAGATCAGGCGCAGGACCGACAGCTTAACGTGCTCTCCGAGGCACGGGGGTGGGTCACACTGCCAACTTCCCAACTTCGGGCAAATATTGAGAAAATCTTAAAACTCAATATTGATTTTTTAATTGAACATGCTAACCACTAGACCAATGAGGCAGGCAGTGTATAACAAGTATATTTCGTTATTATGTTCTAGTTTATATCACCATTACTCAAAATGAAGAAAAAGATACAAATATTTAAATATGAAATTACTTAGTTTTACCCTTACTTGTTTAATAGACAAAATTACAAACCTGCAGCACTAACAGCTACGAAAATAACCAAGGCAGTAAATAAAGTTAAATGAGCCATTATTGGTATCTATTAGTAACTGTACAGCTTCAAGAGATTTTGGCTTCTTATATCATCGGTACAGCATTTTTACGCCCATGTGATTATTAGTACAGCAAACATTGTATACGAGCGTTCATAAA
The DNA here is from genome assembly GCA_015832385.1 of Elymnias hypermnestra. Classification (NCBI taxonomy): domain Eukaryota; kingdom Metazoa; phylum Arthropoda; class Insecta; order Lepidoptera; family Nymphalidae; genus Elymnias; species Elymnias hypermnestra. Next base: position 366,650 of record JACTOM010000082.1, read on the forward strand.
CCATACAAAACCCAGTACAATTAATAATATACTGTATTTTTATTAAAATAGAATTGAGTTTTTAATTACCTCTTCATTCGGGAATAACCTGATCTAATAGGTTAATAGTATAGGCCCTCAGATATTTCTTAGTAACCGCAAACCTTCATATACAATAGCAAATATGTTTATGTAAATGCCGAATATTTTATTATCTAAAATGTTACGTATTTATATATAACTAGCGGCCCGGTACCTTTTTTTTCCGCTGGGAAATGCTTTTACGCACCCCTACCACGAGGGCAGGGAGTGTGGGACTCGCTAGCTTAGCTAGAATACCCACTAAAACCCAGCGCCACCCTCATCAACCTGAATTGGAAACTCTTCCAATCAGAGTCAGAGGCTCCCTTACGCATTCGCTCTGACACTTCCGGTTGCAACCGGCAAACAGCGGTTTAAGGAGGAGTCAAAAGGCGTTCAAAAAGACGCCTTCTACCATCCGGCCTCCGCCTTCGCATGGGCGGGGCATCAGCAGTACATTCCCTTTCTCTCTCAATTACCTCCTTCAACCAGATGACACCCTCGCAAAAGGAGGCAACTGGATTCCATCCTACCTCACTGCCAAGCATTGAGTCGATTATACCTGGCAATGAGAGATCCTCTCCAATCAGCGACACCAGAGCATGACGTTGCGGTTCCCATGCCGGACATTCTGCCACAGTGTGATCCGCTGTACTGACGGATGCACCACACTGGTTTCAGTACTACTTACCGAAACATCCATGTCCGGTCAGCACCTGCACCAGTTTAAAAGAAAGCGATCCGTGCTGCCTAGATAGCCATTGTTCTAGGCGAGGACGAATCGCTTCCACCGTGTTCACACCCGCAATTGGGGATTTGAGATCCTCCTTCCACACTTGGATTAGAAACCTGTCGGCATGGGCCCTAAAATAAAATAACTCTTGTCAACAAAATTATAGTACGAGTATAACGTAAAACCTTGTATTGTTTTGTATTCATTACTTTGATTCAGAGATAGGCAAACAAGGGCCCGTAAGCCATTACGGCTATCACAATAAATGAGAGAAGAAGTAAATCAAAATTGCTACAATTAGTTTTATCTAAAATACATGAAATGTGGCCTGCCAAAATTTTGTCATAATATTTGTAACCTGCCAAAATATTCTCACCATATTTGTGGCTCGCCAATATATTGTCCTAACGTTTGTAACCCGCTAAGATATTCTCATAACATTTCTGTACCGCTAAAATGTGTCCTCGTAATATTTCTGGCAAGCCAAAACATTCTCATAACATTTGTGGCCTACCAAAATATTCTTATAATATTTATGACCCACCAAAACATTCCCATAACATTTGTGGCCCGCCAAAATATTGTCATAATATTTGCAACCTGCCAAAATATTCTCATAACATTTTTTTACCGCCAAAATGTTCTTATAATATTTATGACCCACCAAAACATTCCCATAACATTTGTGACCCGCCAAAATATTGTCATAATATTTGCAACCTGCCAAAATGTTTTCATACCATTTGTGGCCTACCAAAATATTCTCATTATATTTATGGCCCACCAAAACATTTCCACAACATTTGTGGCCCGCCAAAATATTGTCATAATATTTGCAACCTGCCAAAATATTCTGAAAACATTTGCGGCCCACCAAAATATTGTCATAATATTTGCAACCTGCCAAAATATTCTGAAAATATTTGCGGCCCACCAAAATATTGTCATAATATTTGCAACCTGCCAAAATATTCTCAAAACATTTGTGGCCCGCCAAAATATTGTCATAATATTTGCAACCTGCCAAAATATTCTCATAAAATTTGTGAGTCGCCAATATTTTCTCATAATATTTATGGCCCACCAAAATTTTCTCATAACATTTGTGCTCATTTTAACAAGTTATAAAGTAAAATTATCATCTATTGTGATATAAGATAATGTTGATGTAAAAACGTTTGATTTTAATATAAAAAAACAGCTTTTACATTATTTTTACGTACATTTCCATTAAAATGCTAGGTGTCCTGATATAAAAAATAATAATTGACCGGCACTTTATAAATATATATAAAACCTCTTTGAAAAGATTATTTGTTGTTAAACATTTGTCAACTGCCAAATTTAATACAATTGATTTCTAAAATTTATAGAATAAATAAATCTGAAAGCCAATGTAAAACAAAACGTTAAAAAGATTGACTTATAAGGATTATATTTATACAGTTTTGTTAAGCGAAATGACAGTGGAAATAGAGAAAAAGCCTATTCGCAGTAAATACCAGAGACACACCAATACACTTATCTGGAAATCTTATTTGCAAAGACAGTACGTAATAATAATTTAATATATAGATATATATGTGACACATTATTTTACATAATAACAATAGTTATGTACTAAAATCCAATTTTAGGGGTAGCTTTAGACCACGCGAAAGTTGTAAAAATATTATCAACAATACGAAATCCGACGTATTGCTTGTTCTATAATCATAAAGTAATTATTTAAGTAAATACAATAAAAATATCTATATCCTCAAATATTTGCTTATTTTTTCAAAAAATTTAAAAGGTAAAAAATGTAGATTTTCCAAAACTGATCATGTCTTCTTTTTTTGGATTAAAAAAAAACTTAAGAAGGTTAAATTACAGATAAAATAAAAATATCAAAACACTAAGATTTAAGTAATTTTTATTTGAAACAAAAAGGTAAAAATTGATATTGACAATTTCCAAAACATGTAATGTCTTCTTTTTTTCCGTTAAAATATTTTCGGCAGGTTTATTTACACAGGAATTTTAGATGTTACTTATTATACTACTTTGGTTTTTAAATTAAATTGTTATTAAGGTGAACTAATAACATCAGTTACATACAAGAATATAAAAAAATAACAAATAAAATTAATTAAATCAAATAATAAGCCGCATCCAAATTGCTGTCCATAGGGTGTGTTCCTAAAATACTGGCAACATTACCTCTTTGGATAGCTAAGCTGATCCTTTGCCCGAGGTAAGCGCCAGGTTTGAGGTCACTTGTGGAATCCAGTAACCGCTTAGAAAGATGTTACTTGTAAAAATTTTAAATGCAAATATGTAGAGAATTAAAAAACAAAATAATTCCCTATGGATTGAATACTAACATTTTTTTATTTTTAAGACATCCCCAGCCTAAGACTTTTTAGTCTGTAGTCTTGGATTATAAATTATACATATAGTGTAAATGACCAAAATAATAGACAATGTCTAGAAGCCATAGATTGCGACGGATGGCGACACCAGCGCAGTTAGTTTTTGGCGGGAAAGAAAAAATAGAGTCTGTAATTTGTCACTGAAAAAAAAAATTATAATTGTTAAAAAATATGCAATTTTGTGAAAACAAAACGCCTAAAGCGCATAAGTGTAATAATATATGTTTAATTTATACCGTACAGTTTCATATATTGAAATACATAAGAAAATAGTTACAATACGACCACATAATATATTAAACCGTAAATAAAAATTTATTGGTAGATTAATGTTATTTTTATAAAAAGTTGCGATAATTTATGAATTCCTCGTTTTTCTCCATTCCTTTCATGTGTTAAAATATGTGTAAAGTAATTTTGTTACGTTTTTAACCGACTTCAAAAAAAGCAGGAGGTTATCAATTCGACTATATTTTTTTTATGTTTGTTACCTCATATCTTCCGACTGGGTGGACCGATATTGATGATTTTTTTTATATGAAAGGTGGTGCTCGTCATAGGGTCCCACTTTTTTAAAATCCAGTTCTGATGATGGCATCCATGAGAAATCCGGATAAGTCATAAATTTGCATTAAGCATTTGCGCGACAAATGGACAAATAACTCAAGACAAGATTTGGATGATTCTTTTTATATTGGAAAGAATATACTTCAAGGGTTGTTTTATGATAGTTTGGTTAGGTTCTGATGATGGATTCCATGACAAAGTGACGGAACTCTTTAATCCTTAGGAACAAGTTAACGATACTCGGCAGAATCTTCTATAGGTTAACCGGATATTAGAGTCACCTACCGTAACATCGGTATGGTCAAGTAATTGTCGTAGTTAAATATGATGACCAATGGATCTCCTCAACTGCTTACAGTAAGGGTGCGGTTTATGGCAAAATATAGAACTGTCTGTAATCAAGTGGCAATGACCTTACGTTTGTTGCTGTATTGCAATACTATAAGGTGTATTACGTGCGAAGCGGTGGTTGCAGAGTCGGGGGGGGGGGGAGGAAACTTTACGTATTAGTGTTGCGCTCGATTACCATATAAAAGACTGGTGATAGCGGGGTGGCAAAATAACTGACCTGTAATGTATAAGGTTCCGCGTTCAATCCTGGGTGTGGCGATATCAATGTAAATTTCCCTTTGCAAAGTTGTTTTATTTAAATGGTGCGGTCTCATTTGACTAATACGTTGTACCCATATCCAGACAAATTTGTTTGTTGATTCACTAAAAATCATAAAATAAATAAAATTTTAACGGTTCTTTTTTTGTTAAAATTTATATTCTTTTCAGGCGAAGATGGCGCCTTCTGGTAGTCGAGGCGTTGTTCGCAGCCATTTTGTTTCTCATCGCAGTGTTTTTCGCGAAACCGGTGTTTCTTACGCCTTTACAAGCAGTTCCTCAGGCACCTCTAACATCTGCTGATATACTTGCGTCCCTGGACAAAAAATGTATACTAGGCTATGCGCCGAACAAACCCCCATATGAGTACATAATGAATGCAGCTGCACAAAGTCTGGGAATGAGTAAGTGATATTCTACGAATTGTATATCTATACTAGCAAACCCGACAGACTTTGTTTTGTCAAAAAGATTTGGAATGTGGCAGATTTCAGTTTTACGAATGATTTTTGAAATGAAATTACAGCAGTACCAATTATCTCTTACATTTCGTGACTATTCAATTGACTGCCTCATTGGTCTAGTGGTTAGCATGTTCGACTACAGACATGAGGTCCTGGGTTCGAGTCCTGGGTCGGGCCAATTCACAACTCGATATTGAGTTTTCTATTAAGATTTTCTCAATATTTGCCCGAAGTTGGGAAGGTGGCGGTGTGATTAACCCCCGTGCCTCGGAGAGCACGTTAAGCCGTCGGTCCTGCGCCTGATCTCTCTCTCCGGTCGTGTCGGATTGCCGTCATGTCGGACTATGGGAGTGAAGGAATAGAGAGTACACTTGTATACTATGCCTGCCAATCCGCAGTGGAGCAGCGTGGTGGGTCTATGCTCTAAAAACCCTCTCTCATATGAGCGAGGAGGCCTGTGCCCAGCAGTGGGACGTTAATGGGCTGCTACTTACTTACTTACAATTGAGTTTGAACTTTGTGCAGCGTTAATAAATTTTTTGCGGATGAAACGTGTGATTGCCGTCACGTAAATGTGCAGCGTTTTTATGCAAATTCCTTTGAAAGTGTCAAAAATTAATACAAAAAATTTATTAATATCTGAAAATTTGAAAATATTAATCTCAATAATTGTAAAGGAAAATGCCACGTGATTTTTGTCAATATTAGAAATTATTAACTTTTTTTATTTAAAATTTAGATAAGAGAATTTCGGAATATTGTTTAAATATGAACTATTGATTAAATGAAGAGTGGCAAATTAAAATGCCATAATGTTATTTGTAAATATTAAAACTATCTGACCTCCAAACGAATTAAAGTAAAAAACGCTGCACTTAAAAGAAGTTTCACTTCAATATTACTAAAAAAAGGCATTGAAAACTAACCAAATTATATATTTGGTATCAAACATGGTTAAAACCCTGCTTTTTTGTGCATTTCTAAATGTTTCCGTATAAAAAAGGAGTCCTTTACAATATTAAATTATGTAAATTAAACTTTATATTTTGCATAAATAACCAATTTGTATTAAGAAATAGTCGAAATGGCCTGTCTTATCCAGTTCCTAATTAATTTGTGACAAATCAGTCATTTAAAATGCAAAGTGATTAGTATTTATACTGTCGAAAATGAACATTTACATTATCTAATTTTGACGGCCTCGCTGGCGCAGTGGTGCGAGTATTCGCTTTGCTAGCGGAGGTCCCGGGTTCGATCCCAGGTAGGACGAATTTAGTAAATTGTATTTTCTAATTTGTCTGAGTCTGGACTGGTGGAAGGCTTCGGCCGTGGCTAGTTACCACCCTACCAGCAAAAACGTACCGCCAAACAAAGAGATTTGTGTTCCGGTACGATGCTGTGTAGAAACCGTAAGGGGTATATCGCCTCTTAACAGATTAGCCCACTTCCATCTTAGACTGTATCATAACTTGCCATCAGGTGAGATCACAGTGAAGCGCTAAACTACCAGCAATAATTAATTACTTTGAGTGTGATAGTATATTTAAAATAAAATAATATTTTAAATAAAGAATACGGTTCGTCATTTGACTAAACCGTATTCTTAAAAACAAAGGGATTCTCATCGGTGGATTACAAACATTGCAATTGTTGCCAAGTTGATATAGAATGATAATTAACAAATGTATTTGCCTGGAAACACTCTAATTGATGTTTCGACATAAATGTCTCATTATTGGAAGTTATAAATAGTTATATACGGTAGAAGTTANTGTATAACTGTCCATAGAAACTCTCAACCTCCCTCCGAATCTCAGGTCCAGATGCAATGAGTTCGCCATTTTGGGTCTTCAGCCGCGTCAACCGGCTCTGACCGATAGACAAATCTTTTGCGAACACTTTAGTGCCTTTGTTGCGTTCGATAGTAGCTCGTATACGCTCGGCATTAAAGTGACGCACATCACGCTTTTGCGATTTAGAGATCTGTCTAATGATCTGCCGGTATGCGGACGCGTCAGCTGTAGACTGCAAGCTCATTGCATGTCTCTGTTCCATGAGACCAAGAGTACGGTCTGAGAATCTCTTGGTTTGCTTTTTACGGGGTTTATAGAATTTCATCCCAACCGTATGGACAGTTTCCACTAGCCTATTGTTTAGCTCGTCCACGGAGTCGCATTCCTCGAGGCAGGCGAAGCGGTTTTGCAGCTCTAGTTGGAAGCTCTCGGGGTTTTGAATATGAGCGCGAGTGGGTCGGAGCGTTGACTTCACCAGTCTGTACCGTTCCCGGTGTACGTTGATATTCAATGTGCCTCTAACCATGCGGTGATCGCTCCCAGTTTTCACTTTATTGATCACAGAGACATCATTGAATATGTTCCGTTTCGTAGACATGATGAAGTCAATCTCATTTCTCGTGGAACCATCGGGACTCAGCCAAGTCCATTTACGGAGCGGCTGTTTCTTGAAAAAGGAGTTCATCATGTAGAGTCCCTCCTTTTCCATGAAATCAGCTAGCATCTGTCCTCTCTGGTTCCGTTGCCCATAGCCAAATTGCCCCACCCTCAACTCTGCCCCGCTTCGCTCGCCAAGTTTTGCGTTGAAATCACCCATCACAACGTTGTAGAAGGTCCTAGAGGTATGTATGGCCCTGGATATGTCCTCATACATAATCTCTACATCATCTTCCGGATGCGATGATGTGGGTGCGTAAACCTGGATGACCTTCAGTGAATACCGTTTGGTGATTCTGAATATAAGGTACGCTACCCTGTTGGACGCGCTGTTAACTTCTACAACGCTATTGACGAGGGATTTGCGAACGAGGAACTCGACACCACCTTGGAATTGGTGATCTCCCTCCCGGTAGTAAAACAAGTTACCGGATTTGAGGATTTTCGTGTCCTCCCCATCTCTACGGACTTCGGACAATCCTGCAACATCCCAGTGTAGCTTGCTTACTGCTTCTTCCAGCTCATAAATCTTTTCGTCGGTACTCAAGGTGCGTGCGTTGTATGTTGCCAGGTCAAGTCGTCGGGGTTAGCAGCGGAATCTCTTCCGGAGATTTTTAGCACCCCCTGCCCCGCCGTTACCTTTACCGCTGCCAGAGCTAGGAATAGCGAGTTTGCTGGGGACTGTGGGCCGTTGCTGCCTTGTGATTTTCATTTCTGGTTTTGCCGATAATCACCACGCTTGGCAGGCGGGTTGGTGATCGCAGTGCTGACCCTCTCGCATCGATAACGCTGCTGCCCGTTATCGGTCTCTAGCATTTAGGTCAGCGGGGAATGGATATACCGCCATTTATCGGTGTGGAATGTTATAAATAGGAAATGACAGTCAGATAGGAGTTTCGGGGGGGTATTTGGGTTGGAGATAGGATATTTCTACCGCGGACGGAATAAATTGTAGCGGTAGTTACAGCTCGAGGCACCCGGGGTCGCTTACCCGCGTGCTTAGCTAATAACCGAACAGGTTATCTGACTAAACACCCTCTGGGGTTTTTCTTCTTTTCCCGTTTCACTGCCCTGCATTTTCGCTTCCATTTACCTATGATTAAATTCCTTTAAGGAAAAAAATATGTGGACATTTAATATACGGAGTACAGAGCGTGCCAAATATGTTACGAAGCAAGAACATTCGTCCCCTAACCCACACTTAAGGAGCGGCGTGCTCGCCGTTCAGCTCGCCATTAGCCAGGCTATAATAGCCCACGTCACCAACACAAAACCAAATTACGATGTAAGTATTATAGTTGTTTTTTCTTATATTTAGTGGTCGCAATTCGACGGCCTCGTTGGCGCAGTGGTGCGAGTACTCGCTTTGCTTGCAGAGCTCCTGAGTTCTATCCCCGGTAGGACGAATTTAGGAAATTGTATTTTCTAATTTGTCTGAGTTTGGACTGGCGGGAGGTTTCGACAGTGGCTAGTAACCACCCTACCAGCACCAGAAGAAACCATAAGGGGTATATCGCCTCTTACCAGATTACCGCGCTTCCACCTTAGACTAAATCGTCACTTACCATCAAGTGAGATCACAGTCAAGCGCTAAACTCTCAGCAATAAAAAAAAATCAATTACTGCCTCACTGGTGTAGTGGTGAGCATGGTCGACTACATGAGGTCCTGGGTTCCAATCCCGGGTGGGGCCAATCCAAAGTTCAATAGTGGAACCCGAAGTTGGAAAGTTGGTGGTGTGATCCACCCTCGTGCCTCAGAGAGTAGATATGTTAAGCCGTCGGTCCTACGCCTGATCTCTCTCCGGTCGTGTCGGATTGCCGTCACATTAGACTATGAGAGTGAAGGAATAAAGAGTGCACTTGTGCACTATGCCTGCTAATCCGCAGTGGAGCAGTGTGGTACGTCTATCCTCTAAAAACCCTCTCTCCTATGACCTGTGCCCAGCAGTGAGACTTTAATGGACTGCTACTTAACTTTTCTTACCTTTTAATTTAAACTGCAAGTTCTATAATTACACATTTCCCCAAAGCTACAATGTTAATTAGCCTAAAAAACATATTTTTTTAATAAAACAAAAACACCATGCGGAAAAAATGCTATAATTGAACTTGATATACATTTTTTTATTAATTATATATTTCGATAATTTAATTAACGATGCAAAACTTCTTTCCAATCAACCTTTTTATCGCTATGCTTAATCGGAAGAAGGTTCGTATGAAAGAATATAAAAGTACACATGTCAGAAGTGGAACTTCTTTGGTAAACTAATTTTTAAGTCTTGTTTATATTTAGACAAATCTAAAACATTAGATTTCCGACACTTAGAGGGAAGGAAAAAGGAAGATATGTTAGGGATTTTATTGTCACTAAAATATTAAGTGTCGAAAATTAATACATATTGAAATCTCGAATTACGAATTGTAATTGAAAATGCCACGTGTTTTTTGTCAATATTAGAAATTATTAATGATATTTTGTTTTTGAATTGAAAATTTAGAAAAATATTTTTCCTTTTATATTTTTATGAAAAATAGTTTATATATTAAATGACGAGTGGCAAATTAAAATGCCACATGTTATTTGTGAATATTAAAACTACCTAACCTTCAAACGAGTTAGCATAAACCACGCTGCACATCTTCGTGACGCCAATCACGTGTTAAATCTGTAAAAATTTTAGCCTCGTGCACTTCAAAAATAACATAGTTAAGTAGAACATCACTTATTTTAAGTAAACTTAACCGCTATAGTAACTTTTTTAAATTGAAAAAATAATGAGAAGACAAAAAAGCGTGGGAGTGAATGAATTGCTCTATATGTATATAGATATAGAATAAAATTTAAATAAATATTGTAATGATGATAACAAAAAAAACGTACACCCGACTGAGTTTCTTGTGGGCTCTTCTCAGATCAGGGCGCGAAGGAACCCTCCTAACTTTAGATTGTAAGTCGTTCTTTAATATTATCATCAGTCATTCATTTAAATAATATATAGAAAAAACGATATTCGACGATTCAAAAGTGCTGTAATAGGCCTACTTGAATAAAGATATTTTGACTTTGACTTTGACTATGTTTTAATGAATATACATTTTCATTGCGAAAGAAATATATAGAAATCTAAAATAATTCGTTATGTGCAAATTTTTTATAAGTTCTTTTAAGTTGAGAATTCAATGAACTATATTGATGATTCCTTTTCTGTTAAGAATTTCCTCCTTAATTATTAAATAATAAATATAATCATACAAGAATCCGAGCCTTCTAATTGAGCCACAGATTAACCTTGCACTATCATCGGTACCACAGAGTAATGATTTCAAAGTCACATAAGTTGATCTGTATTTTATCTTGCTTATTAATATAAAAAAAGATATTTGTAATAAATATAATATTCTATTTTATAAACCGATGATTGATTGAATAAACACTACAATCAAATTCATATTACGTAACGGATAACACTGTTTATCCATTATCTGTATTGTTTCTGTCAAGGGCATATGATTCTTTAAAAATGCTTCAAATAATCGATTTCCAAAATTTTAGACGTATTATACAAAATAAATATAATAAAATTAATTTCTCGACAATAATTATCAATTTTTAATTTAATTGTAATATATTATTAATACATATACAGCAAATAAAAGCATAATTAAAAAATGGTGTAATATGAAGAACATTTATAAAATAAGTATCAAATGTCAAAATTCGTGGTAAATAAAAAAATAAAAAGATTTACTTTCTGAAACACGTAGTATATTTAAAAAATAATAGATGTGAATTTCCGAAACGTGCAGATAATTTGAAAAATAAAAAGTTTTAATTACCGAAACGCGTAGTAAATTAAAAAAATAAAAAGTGTGAATTTCCGAAATGCGTAGTAAATTAAAAAATAAAACGTTTCAATTGCCGAAACGCGTAGTAAGTTAAAAAAACATAAAGTTTTAATTGCCAAATCGCCTAATAAATTAAAAAATAAAAAGTTTCCATTCTCGAGACCCCTAGTAGATTAAAAATAAAACTTTGGTATGCCGAAACCCGGGATTGAACCGGGGACCTTTAGATCTTCAGTCTAACGCTCTCCCAACTGAGCTATTTCGGCTGTGATAACATATATAAAATATTAATTATAAACAATATTAATAATAACAACTGTTAGCAAAATGCTAAATATGGTAATATTTAAATGAATGCTAATTTACTTTATTATCATAAAACCAATAATTAATGAGATACAAGAACATTACAAATTAATTCTTTATGATTTATTAAAAACATATAACATTGAATGTTAACTATTAACGAAGCGCCCACGGGTTTTATGATTTATTATGAAGTTACATAAATCTTGGATATATTTGGAAATGCTAGGAATTTAATTAAAAAAAATTACATATCGAAAACGAAAACAACGAGGATGTCCCGTTAAAAATAATTAAAATTTTAAACGGAAAAAGGATGTGAGGTATTTATATTTCTGATATATTGCAGTCATTAATTAATAAAATATATTCCAACAAAATGAGGAGAACATGATTTACACTGCCGTTTATTTATTGTATTTTTTTTTTGGCAAATACTTCCTTAATTATTTCGTAAAAATGAAGATGGCTCAATATTTCTATACGTCAAAATTCATTTCCACATTAATAGTTATATTTATTATTCTTTTTTTTTTAACAGTAAAAAAGTTTTAAACAAATACATAAAACGCACGTTAATAATATTGATTTTTTTTTATTATTTATTCCTTTAATGAGAAAGTTTTAGACAAAAACAATCTCTCAGAAATATTAATAAATCAATAAAAATATATGTATAATATGAAATGTATGAAGTATTTTGCTACACGATACAGTGAAGAGCGTTAGATATGTGTTTTTTGGCAACAGAATATGTTAAATGATACTGAAAAAATATGTCTTCATTCATTCTATTGATAGCTTGTTTCTAAAGAATTTCACATACTTTCACACATTATTAATAATATAAGAATTGTTTACGATGTGCTTTATATAAATAGGTAAAACACGTAAAGAATAATAAAGACGCGCTCCCAAAGCGCTTACTTGCTAAAACACTAACGTTTGTCAGCGTTTGTGAGTCGTCGAAGGAGCTCCCAATTTATTTATTGTTTTATAGCATTTTATGTTATGTGATAGTTATTATAAATTTAATTCATAATAAATGTTAGAGCGTCAGGATTTAAATTGTAACAGATTTTATTGGTTCAAGTTTTTGAAACAAATTTTAAACGGATTGTCTAAATGAAACGCCTGTATCTTGATTACTTTTGCGATTTGAAAATCATTATCATTTCACGAAAATGACACTGCTTTAACATCTGGTCAACCGTTGTTTCTTTTTTTACAAAATATTATGCAGTAGAGAGTTAAGAAAACCCTTTTCAATGTAGGAACACATAGTGAGGAAATTGCAGAACTCTTAACTATCGATAGGATATTCCATAATGGCATGTAAAACTCCAAATCATTTATTTCGTCGAGGAGGAAGGCTTTACCTAATCAAAGTTGCACTTTCATTGTCTTCATTTGAGATTAATATCTTCAGCTAAAACTATCATCTATGCCTGTATCACCATTGATGCAACAGGCACGTGTGAGAAGAGCTATTTCCGGAATCTTGCTTTGTTTCACACTTGCCCTTTTACCACCTATACTGGAAACTGAGGCGTTGGTCGTTGCTGAAACTGTTAGCAGGTTTAAGGTATTCAATTTTGCTTATTATTTAATGTAGAATAGATTTATCTTAAGCCGTGATGGCCTAAAGGTCATACCGCAATGGGAAACAATGCTGAAATAACAACTAACAAACGTAAAACATTTTCCGTTATACAGATTAGAAAATACACAATTAAAAAGTAATTAATTTATACAAGGCGTTAGGAGATAGTTTCCGAAAACGAAGGCAGACGATAGTACTAATGAGACCTTTGATGATGGAACGGAAAAAAGTCGATCATTATTTAAACAAAAACATGTGTCTACACGCGTTATGCTTCTTTGGTGGAAGAAGATAAAAACTTCAGGGTGTTGGTTTTTTTGTGACGGTATGCGCGCACATTGCGCCAAAAGAAGTGTTACTTCAAAATCATATTTTTTAAACGTTTTATTTACGCTCCATCATGTTAGTACAGCTAAATGAAGCTATAGTTTGATAAAAATTCATTAGTAAAAAAAGCCAGCAACGAAACATGCTATTGCGACCGTTTTTTTTTTGATAATTTTAAGAGCAACAATTTTGTTAACTGTTTACGCAATACACGCAACTGAAGCTCTTAAATTGGATAAGTNTTTTTATAATTTTAAGAGCAACAATTTTGTTAACTGTTTACGCAATACACGCAACTGAAGCTCTTAAATTGGATAAGTTTTCCACATTCTCCACTAATTTTCCGCGTAAGCATTACCATTCTTTATAAATGGGTTATTCAACAATAAAATAATTTTCAATTCGAGCTAGTTGTTCATGAGATTAAACGCGCGTTAAATCAAATAGGAGAGATTTTTTTTCAGCATTATAATTAATTGCAGCGTGCTCTTCGTATCCGTGATGTAGACTTCTCGTCGATGTACATGGGATGGCTGGTGTATGCTTATCTGACTGCTTTGCCCATCTGCCTGTTAGGGAGTATCACTCTGATCTTGATCTTCCGCTGGATCCACCTGCTGTACACCATGACCTTAATCCTTGCATACATTTCGGTTATGATAATGCTTGCATTGATTATGTCAATGTTTCAAAATGAACGTAAGTTGTCTTTCTGTTCATTAAATTCTGTTTCCCTAATAATATTGCCTACTTGCACTATTATTAGCATATTAATAGCATACAAGTTTGGGAATTTTTGTAAGATCATTATTTATGTAAATGCCATGTCAGAGGCAAGGATTCTCGTTTAAAGAAATTGCTGATTTAAATCCACAGCAAGTTTATCTTTGTAAGAACGAAACTTCCGTTCTTGATTGTTCTTTGCAATCCAATACTGTGCTTTATGATGAGGGAAAACTTCTTGAGGTAACCAGCAGTAAGTGATGGGTCTATATCGTGAAACCAGTGGCGTAGCGAGGGGGAGACAAATGGTCTTCAAAACAAAAATTTGCTGGATTATTTTTATTTTTATTGACGGCCACATTATTATTATCGTACACATAATTGATATCGAATTTAAAGCCTAGCTTGAGCCAATGACTTCATTAATTTGCGAGTATATTATATTGCTATAAAGGTGCCCTGGGTTAAGCTTTTTGGCTACTGCCGGAAACCCTCTCTCCTACGAACGAGGAGCCTTATGCCCAGTAGTGAGACGTTAATAGGCTTGTCTATGTAATATTAGATTAAGACTCAGGGTTCTAGCTCTGGTGGGACAAAAGGTCGTATCGTCAAATAAAAAATGTGATCCGGCTGCATTAGTAATATCTGATTCAGCGTATTAAGATTTATAGAAATAAACTATTTATAAATTTTTGTAGCCTGGATCGCATGTATTTGGTCGACGTTATTTACATTACTCCAAACGTTTCTCGCTGAGCTGATTGTTCACCATCAGATAGACCTTCAACATGAAATGTTGACATTCTTTTTGCACCTTGTAATACCACCTTTGGGTCTTATGCACGGACTGAATGAATTTGCTTTACTTCAAACAGGACGTAAGTTATTGGACATTCTCGTAAATAATAAATTGCAGTGAGTTGGACGTTTGTCTTCTAATCAAATGGAAGACAGTATATCATCAGACCCAAAAGACGCCAATTAAAATTGGTTATTTGCATAGCCAGTGTACATTAATGAAAAATATTTAATAGTTAGGCACGATAGATGCGTCGGAAGCCAAACGCATAGGCCGATCGCGCCTTTCTATCGCCTGTTCCAAGCGCTCGGCTAAGGCTGAATATGACAATTAGTCGTGCTTTTTCATACATTTATCGAATTATAAGACGTTATCACGTCAAAAACCAAAGGAAGTTTATTCTAAACAATTGTCATCCTAATAGGGATCCTAAAAGTATCAATCACATTATTTTTCTTCTGAATCCTGTTGAGTGGGTAGTATTGGCTTAATTTCGTTGATTCTATTACCCCACTTATCAACATCATCATTTTTTTTAATCATATAAATCAGGATTTCATACTTGGTTCTTTATACGTCTTTGATAGAGGGCTCTTTGATATATTGTGTTTCAATAATAACTTTCAGAGGAAGGTCGCTGGGAATCCCACTCCTTAGTATACACTATACTGTCGTGGTTGGTAATGATCATATTGTATTTCGGTTTACTAATGCTATTGCAAAGAACAATAAAACAAAGAGCTATAGGAGGACAAGTCTCATGGAAATCTATAATTTTTAAACAGGCCGAGGTACTTATTTGATCTTTTCAAATATTTTATGAAGTGAAACTTCTTTAGGCGCATGAGGGTAAAGATTTTTCAGATGAAACGCGTGATTAGCATCACGAAGATGCAGCATTTCTTATGCTAATTCGTTTGAAGGGTATGTAGTTTTAATATTTACAAATACTTTGTGGCATTTTAATTTGCCACTCGTCATAAAATAAAAAAAATATTTCATAAATACTCTTTTGTAAATTTTAAATTCAAAAACAAAACTTAATTAATCATTTGTAATATTAACCAAAAATCACGTGGTATTTTTATTTAAAACTTGTCATTTGAGATTTCTAAAAATTATTTATATTAATTTTCCACACTTTTAATATTTTAATGACAATAAATTCCTAACATGTCTTTCTTTTTCCCTCCCTCTAGGTCTCGGAAGTCTAAAGTTTTATATAAATATTAAGAAGATTTAAAAATTAGTTTGCCAAAGAAGTTTCACTTCTGACATGTGTACTTTGTACGCACGCCCTTTTAATTTTATAGATAATATGTTATAGTTGGATATGTGTTGTTAGAAATTATAGTTATTTGTAGCAGGCAAATAAATGGCCGAATACCAGACTTTATTTTATTTGACACAATTCAGGTTACGACTGGAGAGTGTATTGTTTCCTAATCGGAGGTAACCAGTGTGCAGCGGCGCTATGGTATGTTGCACACTGGTGTGTCCTTGCAGCTTTACTATACTAGAGGTAAAAGGTGTTAATCTTTTAAAATGGAACAGCTTCCATAGCTATCAGGGTACACAATTATTTCTTTTGCTCTAAATCGTTGGATCGATTTTGGTCAAATTTTTGCGTGCGTATATTCAGATGGTTTAGATTGACAATTAAATTCCACGGGATTTCCACGGGATCGAGAACTACGAAGGTGACATCACTGGTCCACAACTCGTATGAAATATAAAACATCTGTAATATAATCATATTTAACCCAGGATGTCCGAAAATTGCATCAGATTGAAACACCCTCTGGACGGGAACGAGAAAAATTACAGGAAGTCGATGAGCTAGTTGCTAAAGCAATTAGTTTTAGAAACGTGACTAAGGTATAATATAATATCTTTTATCTACGCATAATTTTGAAGTGAAACTTCTTTAGGCTCATGAGAGTAAAATTTGATTTTGACGTGATTAGCGTCACATAGATGTGGTTTGTTAGCTCATATCTTCGGACTGGTTGAACCGATCTCGATGATTCTTTTTTTATATCAAAGGTGGTGCTTGTCGTAGGGTCCCATTTTTTTGTCCAGTTCTGATGATAACATCCATGAAAAAACCGTATGTCTTAAAATTGGATTAAGCAATTGCGCGACAAATGGATGAATAACTTAAGATCATACCAACTTCAAGGGTTGTGTGATGATAGTTTGATTAGATTTTGATCCTGGGATTCAAAAGTAACGGAACTCTTCAATTCTTAGGAGCAAATTAATGATATTCAGCAGAATCTTTTATAGGCTATCCTTATTCTCCGACATATATAAAGATATCATTTAATTTTGATTGAAACAGAGTATCATGGATGGACCGATTTTAAGCAATGTTACTATGGATATATACAGAGGTGAATTCACTATGCTATACTCCGAACCAATACAGGCCGAAATTATTAACACAATAGAAGATTTGCTCACAGGTAAAATTGAGGTTTAAATGGTTAACACTTAAATTAATAATTTTTTTCTTTATGTTAAACTGATTCCATAAAACTGTACACTTTAATAGTTTTAGTATTTACAAATAACATGTGGCAATTTACATGCCACTCTTTTTTTTTTCGCTGAGAAATGCTTTTACGCACGCTGGATAGAGTGTACAGCTCCATCCAGGAGTGTGGGACTCACTGTAACCAGAATACCCACTAAAACCCAGCGGAACACTCTTCATCCGTATGGTGGACGCCAGATGTTCGCTAACGCATTCATCTCTGGCACCCCGGATGCGTCCGACTCAAGATTTCAAAAGAGGGGAAGCAGGTGCTCAAAATTGCGCCGTCTTATACCTCCCCCTTTCCAGCGGGAGGGAGGAGCATCGATCGCTCTCTCTAATGCCTCTTTTTTCAAAATAATGGCCTCACAGAAGAAGGCAACTGCCCTCCAGCCGGTCATGCTACCGAGCATAGCACCCACTATGCTGAGCAGGGAGAGATCGCTTTCAACCAGCGACATTAAGACGTGGCGCTGGGGGCCCCAGGCCGGGCATTCTGCCAATGTGTGATACGCCGTATCAACAGACGCATCACATTCACGGCACGCTACACGCCACTCGTCTTTTAATAATTTAATATACTATTTTTCAATAAATATAAAATAAAAAAAATTCATAAATTATCTTTTCTAAATCGTAAATAAAATAACTAAATTTAATAAATAATATTAGCCAAAAACACATGATATTTTATTTACAATTAGCCATTTGAAATTTCAATAAATTATTTGTATTAATTTTCGACACTTTTAATATTTAATTTTTTTTTTTTTTATTATTTATTTATTTATTTTATTGACCAAAAAAGATTACAAAACAAAGAGCTTAATATAGGAGATAAATCAGATCACAATATTTTAATCGCGCGTGAAAAGACCATATAACCGCATTAGTTATAAACTGTGTCGCGGTTATTTGGTCTTCTACAAGGAGGTTGAGTCCACGGAAGAAATATTATATTAAGATTGATTGCTCCATGTCGCCAAACTGAAGCTCTAACAACTAACCAAAACCAAGCTTGTGCGATGATTCATGAGTTAAAATGCGTTTGCGATTGTAGATAGCGTTTAGAATTTCTAAAAGTGTATTTGTGTGAATTGTACTTGAAAGGTGAATGTAGGTGAATTAACGTGTGATAAACAAATCCTCAACTTCTGCATAGGAGGCATTATTAAGCCATGTACGAATTTCAATTTTACACAGTTTGCTATTTAGAGAATAAATTTTAACCCTTCATTCGATAGTGACCAGTAGGACGAACAACTAAAAAAAAGTATTGAACTAGCTTAGAGAAAAATACGTGAGATTTTGATTTTAGTGTGTTGGTAACATATAAAAGATTTAATAGAAAATATATTTTTAATAATGGCAACACTGAAAATGTCAGTTTTCGTTGTAAATGGCGTCGAGGCCGAAGTCATATGTTTGTCAGTTTTTTTTTTGTTACTAAAAAACTCTGTCGAATTAAGGGTTAAGACTCTTATCCAGCCGATTATATAATAAGCATATAATATTGTAACGGCAATTAAATTTTTTCTTTTAAGTGGTATATAGCATTTAAAAGAACATATCATTTTTATTTCTTAACATATCTATTACTTTTTTACACCGAGACCAAGAACGTTATTGTAAATTTATGGTGTTAAACAAATAGCAATCTATCTATTCAAGTCTTTTCAATTTTAGGTCTCACTAGTCCTGATAAAGGAACAATAAACATACTGGGAGAAGAACTGAAGCCTGGACGTAATTTAATGACAATCCCTACCATGATGGGTTATTGTCATAGAACAGGTTGTCTTATCGAAGATCTTACTGTCCAAGAGCATTTAACAATGTTTTGCCATGTTAGTATTTATCCAAAAAAATCATCTATTAATAAATAAATGTAAAAGTGACTTTTAAAATCCTTAATAGGGACAAGTATCTCTTTTTTTCTATATACAAGGAGTTAGGAAACCGCTTCCGAAAACGAAAACAGACGATAGCACTAATGACACCTATAAATTTTTTATTTATTATACACTTTATACAATAAATAGTAAGGTATGGGAAGTAGCAGCCCATAAACGTCCCACTGCCGGTCACAGGCCTCCTCATTCATAGGAAAGAGATATTTAATCCACTGCGAGTTAGCAGGCATAGTACACAAGTGCACTCTCTATTGCTTCATTCTCATAGTCCGATGTAACGGGAAACCGACACGACTGGAGATAGATCAGGCTCAGGACTGACGGCTTAAAGTGCACTCCGAGAAACGAGGGTGTAACACACCGCCACCTACACAACTACTGATAATAGAACAATCAATATCAATTCTAAATTCGTCCGACCCGGGACTTGACCCCAGATCATCATGTCTGTAGGCAAACAAAAAATTTTAACAAAAAAGAACCGCCTTCAAAACAAAGTTACAAACACATTAATATCCTGTAAAAAGTAAAAAATAATTGCGTATTCTTTTATAGTGTTCGTCGTATTCTTATATTCGGAGTCGGCGTTAGCCAAGGTAGATGTTCCCCGCGTGTCCACTTGGCAGCTCCCGCGTCTCTCCCACCTATAGCTTGTATATAAAGTTACCACCTATAGCTATAATTGTAGGTACCTTGGCTGACACCGGCTCCAAATATAAGAATACGAAGAACACTATAAAAGAATACGCAATTATTTTTTACTTTTTAGAGCATATGATAGCCTATAGAAGATTCTGCCGAGTGTCGTTCATTTGCTCCTAAGAATTGAAGAGTTCCGTCACTTTGTCATGGATTCCACCATCAGAATCTAACCAAACTATCACAAAACAACCCTTGAAGTATATCCTTTCCAATAAAGAATCATCGAAATCGGTTGGCGTGATCTTGAGTTATTTGTCCATTTGTCGCCCACATGCTTAATGCAAATTTAAGACATATCTGGTTTTCTCATGGATGCCATCATCAGATCTAGATTTAAAAAAAATGGGACCCTATGACGAGCACCACCTTTCATATAAAAAAAAATCATCAATATCGGTCCACCCAGTCGGAGATATGAGGTAACAAACATAAAATAAAATACAGACGAAGTGATAACCTCCTCCTTTTTTTGAAGTCGGTTAAAAAGAGCACTAGACAAATGAGGCAGTCCTTACCCTGGTGTCTAGTGAAATTTTAAAGTAAACTATGAAAATAATTATATTTTTAAGCTAATAAAATCTCTTTCTCGAGTATTTTTGTTTCTTACTCATTGTATCGTCATCGACATCATATTGGTATAATTGTAAATGATAAAAAAAGTAAGTAGCAGCCCATTAACGTCCCACAGCTGGGCACAGGCCTCCTCACTTCGAGGAGCAAGGGTTTTTTAGAGCATAGTCCCACCACGCTGCTTCACTGCAGATTGGCAGGCATAGTACACAAGTGCACTCTCTATTCCTTCACTCTCATAGTCCGACGTGACGGCAATCCCATACGCCGGAAAGAGATCAGGCGCAGGACCGACGGCTTAACGTGCTCTCCGAGGCACGGGGGTGGATCACACCGCCAACTTCCCAACTTCGGGCAAATATTGAGAAAATCTTAATAGAAAACTCTGTCGAGTTGTGAATTGGCCCGAACCGGGTCTCGAACCCAGGACCTCATGTCTGTAGTCGAACATGCTAACCACTAGACCAATGAGGCAGTTAATTGTAAAAGAACGAGTCTTTATTCTAAGCTGCGACAGGATCGATACATTTGTGCGTTTCGCAGTCCAAGGTATTCACCAGCACCACATGGCGACGGCATCGATCCTTTTGTCTCTCTGACAAAATAATCACTTGCAGATTTGCCTATGGAATGAATCTAGCGAATATGTAGCAGAATACGAAGAAATACGACTAAAACGCCTTTTAGCCGAGTGCGATCTAGAAAGAGTGCGACACGAATACGTGCGGAATTTGGGCGCATATTACCGTGCACAATTGTGTTGGGCGGTAGCATTGCTTTTGGAACCTAGGGTAAGTTTTAATTCATTGATATTTTGTCAACAAATTCTGATCTCTGATGGTACATTACTTTGCTTTTTAACCGACTTCAAAAAAAGGAGGAGGTATGTTTTTTTTTATGTTTGTTACCTCATATCTCCCGACTGGTTGGACAAGTGTTAAATTTACATAAGCATGTGCATTGCATTCTTTTTTTATTGGAAAGGATATACTTTAAGGGTTGTTTTGTGATAGTTTGGTTAGGTTCTGATGATGGATTCCATGACAAAGTGACGGAACTCTTCAATTCTTAGGAGCAAATGAACGATACTCGACAGAATCTTCTATAAGCTATCCAGATATTTGAGTTGCCTACCGTAACTTCGGTATGATCAATGGATCTCCTCAACGGCTTAAGGCAGAAAATATAACTATATGTAACCAAATAGCAATGAGCTTACGTTTGTTGTTGCATTGCAACACGTTTACTTCAGATTCACTAAAATCAAAAAGTAAATAAAAATTTTAACAAGAAAAGAACCGCCATCAGAACAGACTTACAAATATATTAATATGCTCTAAAAAGTAAGAAATAATTGCGTATTCTTTTATAGTGTTCTTCGTATTCTTATATTTGGAGTCGGTGTCAGCCAAGGTGCCTACATATATACCTATAGGTGGGAGAGCTGCCAAGTGGACACCCGGGGAACATCTTCCTTGGCTGACACCGACTTCGAATATAAGAATACGAAGAACACTATAAAAGAATACGCAATTATTTCCTAATTTTTATAGCATATTAATATATTTGTAAGTCTGTTTTGAAGGCGGTTCTTTTTTTTTTAATTTTTATTTATTCTTATGTTGTTCGAAATCCATTTCATCGTATCCTTACTTATTTCATTCAGGCGAACCCATGTTAAAGGATTTTATTCAAAATGAACTTTAATACATAGATAATGCGGTTCGATTTACTTTACATTTTCTTGTATAAAATTATTCAGATTTCAATCTTTAGTTCTCTTGGTCGAATTCTTTAAGTTTGAAGGTCGTATCCGTATTTTGGTGCCTGCGTCAGTTTTTTCACCAGTGCTTTCCAGCCTATTAGGTCCTCGGCTGTCCTTCTGGCCGCAGCAAATGGAAGACCTGTAAATTCCTTTACTAGGTCGGACTAGCGGCTAGGTGATCGGCCGCGTGGTCTGTTGCCCTCTACCTTGCCAGTAACTATTAACTCTTCTAGCTGGCGTCGGGCAATGTGACCAAAGTAAGCCTTCTTTAGTAGACCCCTTGATTTTTAAAACCAAAATTACTTGAACTGTGAAAGAAAAGATACTTTTGCAAAGTTCAGAGATTTTACTTACTCATTTTTTTATGAGAATTATAACGAATAATGAGCAATTCAGACCACAAGAGTAAGGGAGGCTCAAATATATAGCAAAATAAGATCTAGGAAGTTAGATTGCAAAATTTATTTGATTTTGATGCCGGAAAATGTTTTAGCAACCATCTTATCACCCCGTTTGCCGTCGGTCCTGCGCCTGATCCCTTTCCGGCGTGTCGGATTGCCGTCACGTCAATTATACCAATATGATGACGATGACGATCCAATGAGGTAACAACTCGAGAAAGAGATTTTATTAGCTTAAAAATATATTTTCATAGTTTACTTTAAAATATCACTAGACACCAGGGTAAGGACTGCCTCATTGGTCTAGTGCTCTTTTTAACCGACTTCAAAAAAAGGAGGAGGTTATCACTTCGTCTGTTTTTTTTTAATGTTTGTTACCTCATATCTCCGACTGGGTGGACCGATCTTGATGATTTTTTTAAATGAAAGGTGGTGCTCGTCATAGGGTCCCATTTTTTAAAATCCAGTTCTGATGATGGCATCAATGAGAAAACCGGATAAGTGTTAAATTTGCATAAGCATGTGCGCGACAAATGGATGAATAACTCAAGATCATGCCAACCTATTTCGATGATTCTTTTTTTATTGGAAAGGATATACTTCAAGGGTTGATTTGTGATAGTTTAGTTAGGTTCTGATTATGGATTCCATGACAAAGTGACGAAACTCTTCAATTCTTAGGACCAAATGAATGTGTTAGCAACCATCTTATTGTAAGCTTAAAATCTAGTATCACTCCGTTTGCTATTTATAAAAATAAACTCCAAAAAGTTTTTTGGAGTGCAGATAGGCGTAATTACTCTTTTTGCGCTTACAAAGCTTAAATTTATGACTGTGTGAAAACTGTTATTATTTTATTAAATTTACTGTATTTATAACTTTTATTTCTTCTCATTTATATTACAAAGAACGTACTCTAATTCTTGCTCTCTATTCATACGTTGTTTTATGTATCAGGTGGTAATTATACCGGCGTTTACCGCTGATGCCATTTATACAGCAGTCATAAGAGATAAAGTTATGGTAAGCTACGGTAATTAAATAACTAATTTTCATTTCAATATCCGAAAATCATATTAACAATAGCACATTTCATTTCAGCAATACAAAGGTTTTATAACCATCGTGAAATTGTGTTTTACGAGTATTTCCCTGGAATACGCAGATCGCATATTCATATTCGACAATAAGATACTGGTCTTTGGTGGCACTCCTGGATATATGTTCTTTAACTACGGTAAAGATTTACAATCTATACAATACAGAAATATAAAATCATTACAGAAGATAAATTTTCATCCACTATTTCACCCCTTCAAATTCTTCCACGTTAATTCAGCAGATGTAGTTTGAAAATGTATTAAACAGGTTACTTTTCCATTTACATTGGTGGGCTAGAAGTCAAACAAGTAAATTTTTGTTCATAAAATCATTCAGAAGGAGATTTTTGTTCAGAAAGTCGTTCAGCAAGATTTTTGGTCAAAGACATTTGGTAGGATTTTTATTTAGAGAGTCATTCGGTAGGAAAGTTTTGATCAGAAAGTTATTCAGTCGAATATTTTTGTTCAGAAAGTCATTCGCTAAAATTTTTGTTCAGAGTCATTAGATAGGATTTTTGTTTAGACGAGTCATTCGGTAGCTTTTTTGTTTAGAGGGTCATTCGATAAAATTTTTGTCTAGTGAGTCATTCAGTAGCGTTTTTGTCTAGAGGGTTATGCAATAGGTTTCAATTCTAAAGGACAAGATGGATTATTCCGTCATTAATGATTTATGAGTTACTTTGACGATTTTGAATCAGTACACTCACCGGAAGCTCTCAATAGCATTATACTTTTTTCTTATTTCCATTAATATTCTAATCATTTTTTAGCTTTCTCGATTAAGTATCTATCCAAAACTAAAATATTTTGTCAAATCGCTTGTAACCAAACAAACTCTTTAATTTTTTTTAATTATTTATTTAAACTGTGTGTTTAGGACGTGATTACCGGGTCCGTGTAACATTTCGTACTGGAGGAACATCAAATGAAGACAATGTTAATGAATTGCTAAGAAGAACATCTGAGGCTGGTGCTTCTGTGAGAGCACATTTAGGGTCTTTACTCATATTGCGACTGCCAGCAACACCGACAGCTAATGTCGCAACTCTAGTCAAAGACCTTACAGACAATGCGAGTAAATATGGTATTATATCTATGAACGTAAGCGTACCGGACTCTGAAGAAGTATGCAAAAGGTAAGCCTAATATTAACTTCCAATTTTTTTTGCACAAGTGGTAGAGTAATAGAAAATTTATTACGGAATTTAACAAATCTAGTCAATCTGCCAATGAAGCTCATGACTAGCTGCTAAATGGGTTTAAAGAATTAACAATTCCCACAATGTTGGTAAAAATATTCACTTGCGTAGTAAAAGTAAAGAAAGATACTATTATAAGCCAATACCTAAAGAAAAACCAGTAGGTTTTGCTCGCGACTTTAATAAATGTTTAGCTCTTACTTATTACCGACGGATCGGTTTTGTTAATATTTTAAAAAAGGTTTGTATTAAATTTATGTCGGACTTTATACAGACTAATTAGATTCATAATACTTTCTAATTCGAAAGAAATAATTTTGAGAGAAAGTGAAATAATGCAAAATGATATTGATAATAATAAAATGTGATATAAATAAAGTCACACACTCAGAACGCTTACTCGTTGATTATCTAACGTTTGTCAGACGTATGTCTTAGACATTTTAGCCGTTTTGGCGGCAAATTTATTACAGCGGTCAATAGCCTAGGCGATTGGTTCCGCAAATGGAGAATTGAAGTTAATGCTGAGAAAAGCACTATTCACCGGTCCAAAGAAGCCAGATCACCGAGATCTAAATCTAGATAATTAAACTTTTCATTTCTCAGATCCCTTGGCAACAGAAAGCCAAATACCTAGGAGTCACCCTAGATTCACTCACGTTCCTGCGCACCGCCTGGTTCGACTCCAGACGTTGCAGAACAAATTCATGCGCATGCGGTACATGCGCAACATCGATCTCCACAGAGATCTCGACCAGGCAACCGTCAACAAATACTTTAAAACGCTGTCCGTAGACTACTTCAATAGAGCCATCAGTCATCCCAACCCTCTCATTAGAAATGCCGTCTCTTATGGGATTAGGCTAAACATCCCGCCTAGTAAGAGGCGGCCCAAATACGCCCTTGACGACCCAGACGACCAGATTACAATTGACAACGCCCCATACTCAATCACACACACACAGCGTCCTCACCAGCGAAGACGAGGCCCCCGCTATCTGACGCACCCCGGCCGTGGCACCCAGTCGCGGACCCAAGGGCGTCAAGACTAAGCACCTGTCCGATTGTCCATTTCAGCAGCAACAAACGTTGCTCTAAGCCTAGGTCCGAGCTTCGCAGTAGGCGCCCTTAGAGCAACGTTTCCCCCACGACGCAGCAGGGCCCTTCTACGGGCCCACCCCTCGGCGGAGCTTCTGCGCTCGCCAGCCCTCTCGAGTACGCCGTCAAAGACAGTATGGCTAACAGCAACTACACACTTCGAAAAAAAAAAAAAGGCAAATTTATTTCGACCGGAATTCTACAAGCAATAAGAAAGTGTTGACTAATTTTATTTTATTTCGTGAAACAGTTTAGTTTGAACAGTTGTAGGCCAGAAAAGGGCTTACACGTCTAGAAATTATATTAGAATCGTATAAGGTTAAGGAATCTTTCAGAATGCTTGAATTCAGATCCAATTTCATATGTCTTTTCAGTCAAATTATATGTAAAATGTCTGTATGTAAGTGCCATAAACAGTCTATAAATTTTCTTAAAATAAGTATGAGAACTGATTGTAAGTGCTATAGAAAGTATTCCATAAATTCTGTTTGAGTAAGTACAACAAACTAATTGTACTGATGCATTTAGAGCTATTTTTGAATCAAGAGCTACACTTCATGGGACCGTTGAAGATCACGAAGTCACAAGAAATGCTTTGAACTATTTAAACGGTAAGACAGTTAGTTATTTAAACATTTATAAAAGTTTTTAATTTTGCCCAATAAAAACGAAAAGCTATTCAAAAAGGAAATCCAAAAAACTAAAAACTAGATTCTGGGCCTTTCTATTGAATTCATTCAAAAATTTTGCCTTTGAAAGAAATAATTATAAATTATGTGACGTATATGTAAATGTGTTAGAAAATAACAGAAATATGTAATTCACATTAGTTTTTGTGATACGTGAATGAAAAAAAGAAATATAAATTTTTTGGGTATCTAAAGTTGGGTATGGCAGAAGAAGCATAAAAGTAAAATAAATGCGGTAGAGATGAGAGCGTTGAGAAGTATGAGTGGATTAAAACTGAGTGACAGAGTGAGTGATAAGAGAACGTTGTGATAAAAAAGAAGATGTAGTGACTAAAATTGAGAAAGGTATGCTTAGATGGTTTGGGCACGTAGAGGGAATAAATGAAAGGACACTGACAAAAAGGATTTATGACTCAAGCGGGAATGGTATAACTGGAAGGGGAAGACCAAGGCAAACGAAGCCAGGTCAAGAGTACTCTAAATCGACGAACTTGTATGAAAGTTTAAATGAGAATGAAAGAAGCAAGGAGATATGCAAGGATCGTGGCAAGTGGAAAGATGTGGTCTCTGCCTACTCTTATGGGAATAAGGCGTGATGAGATAATAAAATAAAAATGATTTCTTTTCATAGTAGTACTATTACGTTGAGATCTTCTGATCAGTATTAAGATGTGTCAGACTACCTCGCCCTTCCCAATATAATAATAATAAGCAAAAGTGTTATACAAACTATAAAAACCTGCAAGTATCTTACGTAAGATGAGTAAGGGAGTGTGTGTGTGAGCGCATGTATGTACGAGTGTCGGTGAGTTACTACTATACCCAGTGTGTTAATTTGTAGAATTTATAATAACGCTTTAGAATCATCGCTGTTATGTCACTTTAAGCATTTAACTACATTCTTTACAATCACAGATTTGCATATGATGTTTATAGCATAAATTTTTAGTTTGCTGTTAATTTTATTATAAAGCCGATTCTTTACCATGCCATGACGATTGGCGACGGAAGTCCTTACTATAACTGTCGAAATAGCATTGCTGTTTCTCCTTTCATTACATTTTACAGGTTTATAACATATAATTGACGACGAGTTCTTACTCTGATCATTACCACTAGAGATACTGAACGTACTATAGTTTTTGCTTAAGAGTTTGTGCTTTGAAAAAAAATCTTTTTACTATATCCGACAGAGCCTGCTCAATGGAAAAGACAGAAAAACTACTTAGGAAATATCCATCATTTAAGATGCATTGGATGGAAATTTTTCACATTTTACCATTACTACAGATTCTATCTGATCATTACGGTGAGTGAAAACCTCGATAACCACAACTAAACAAAACAAATCGTTATTTTTCCTTAGTTTTATCTTACGGCTTTTATGTACAAAAACATTCATTGGCGATACAATTTCAGATATTGTATTTTTTCAGATAATATCGGCTCTAGTAGCTGGTGTTTTTATTGGATTATCCCTTGCAACTATCCTTGGTGAGATGGAAAGAGAGAAAGCTACAAAAACAATTTTGCATGGAGAGGTACATTTAGGAAACTTGATAATAATAAGTTAAAAGTTCCTTGAAAAATAAAATTTACTAACTTCCATGGCAATCTCTAAATGTAGTATTCAGATACTGTTAATTACAGCCTCGATAGCTTATATTCATTGAGAGTTGGACATCACTTCACCCAAAAGAGTTGTCTGCTCTTCTTTAAGATTATATAATAGATAATTTGAAACTTCCAGTAGAAATATTATTGTAACTTATTCATTTCAAATTAAAGGTTTTGACTGTTGAGGCCTTAGAACAGAAGACCAATCTGATATTGCGCTGTGACAACTCCAGTGATGCGATGTCCGTTGCAAATGCGTTAGTATATTCTTTTTGTTTGTCATTTTTCTGTCACAACTTCTAAAAACTAACCAAATATATACTAAACTTATTGGTGACGCCACCTTTTGGCGGTATTTTGTTTTACATATTGATGATGTGTTTTTCCAACTACCTACTTCTCTGGCGTGTACATGCTGCGACAAAGAGTCTTCCTAGAGAACCGAAAGTGTTACGATGACCACCTATGTATAAAAAAAGATATTTTCTTTCTTTGTTTCTTTTTTCTTCAACTGAAGAACTACATGAGTGAGTCGCTGAATGCGTAGACTGTAGTGATTGTGTTATCCGCCACCGCAACCACACTTATGGACAGCTCTACTTCTAGAAGTAGCAGGACAACCTGACAGTCAAGGTGCACGCAATTCCATTTATCCTCTATCTAATATCACGTCTTACAGACACCTCATTCTAAATTCCAAATTTTCATTTCCAACGGTTTACAGTCCACTCGCTCTATGGACGGTTGCGTCCTCTTCGCCGCCGCTCCACTTATGTTATAAATTTAAAAAAAAAGTCCGTGCGTGGAAAGTGCACATGTTAGTAGTGAAACTTCTTTGGCAAACTATCTTTTAAGTCTTGTTTATATTTATACAAATCTAAAACGTATATTTTCCAAGACTTATTTTTTTTTTTTTTTCGAACTGTGTTTAGCTGTTAGCCCTACTGGCTTTTACAGCGTAACCGGGAGGAGTCCAAGACTTAGAGGGAGAGCAAAAGGGAGATATGTTAGGAATTTAATGAATTTAGTTGCCATTACAAAATTAATACAAATAATTTATTGAAATCTCAAATGGCGAATTGTAAATACAAATACCATGTGTTTTTGTCAAACAAATAAAAAATTTAGAATAGAGAATTTATGAAATAATATATTTTTGAAATTTATGAAAAATAGTATATTATATTATTAAAAGACGCGAAGATTAAACACATAACGCTAATCACGCGTTTCATCCATGAAAATTTTACCCTCATGTGCCTAAAGTAGTTTCACTTCCAACAGAAGAGCTATAGAAAGAGATGCTTAAGCGACCTAAAAGTAAAAATATCACGTGTTTTTGGTCAAAATTAGAAGTTATTAATTAAATTAAGTTATTTAAAATTTAGAAAAGAGAATTTAAGAAATAGTATAGTATATTATTAAATGACGAGTGGCCAATTAAAATGCCAAGTGTTATTTGTTAATATTAAAACTCCTTAACCTTCAAAAGAATATGCATAAAAAACGCAGGACATCTTCGTGACCTTATTGAAGCGTTTCGTTCTTGAAAATTTTACCCTCTTGCGCCTAAAGAAGTTTCACTTCCAACAGAAGATCTAAAGAAAGAGGGGATGCTTAAACGTGCTTAATTTCTACGGCTGTAAAAATACCTTTTTTCTCAATAGGTATGTTATGTCTGAAACTAAAGCTTCGCCAAAAGAAATTGAGAATATGCGCTACACAGCCCTTCTTTATCCAGAAGTAAGTCCTTACGATATCCATATTGCTAATTTGTAAAAACAATAAGCAGCAAGTAGTTTTGAAAGATATAGTTATGGAAGATTTTCATTCCACGTTAAGGACCTTTAATTAATAACAATATCAACCAAAAAGTGGCAAATAACTTGAGAAATCATGTCTATTTTATAGTTAGCAAAACCAATTATGATAATGAAAATTTTAATATAACCAGAAAAATAATGATTTAAATTGTTATTTGACCATCAAATGACATATAAAAACCTTTTTTTTTAAATCTCTAGGTCTAGTATTTAATTTTTTTACAGAGTTTGACGGAGTATCTCGTAACACGCGCTATAGATTCGCCCCAACATTACGTCTACATGTTCGCTTATGGTTTAGACGTTACGTCTAACAATGGCTCTCTTGATGTAAGCACCAATTGCTCTTCAAAATAACCTAATTTTTGTACTATTAACGCTTCTTTGTCTACTGTTGCATCATATTTTGGTTTCTACTACAAAAGTTTTACTCTTATATACATCAAAAACATCGTGTGGTTTTATTAAATCTTGACGCAAGTGAAACACGCATATTGCCCAGTACCTTTCACTTTGTCTCCAGATGGATGAAATGTGATAGATGGACAAAAAATTGAGGCAACGGGAAAATCTTTTAAATAAATTATTTTAAAATATTTATTAGGAACAAATTCAACTGTGGTATGTGTGGCCATAACAACTGCATAAGTCACAGACTGAGTTTTTAGGCCTTCCGCTATGTAGTGATACAGACGTTCCGGAAAAAAATAAAATCACTTAAACAACAATTTATATTCAGTTTTATATTACTGTAAAAATATGCTTGTCTACGTGCGAGTGTGTTGTTGTGTGTGCATCTGTACGTGAGTGTATCAGAATTTAATTTGTGTTAATTTCACTTCAAAAGTTATTTTGGTTGAAAGTTTTACATTTAATGATTTTGAAGTTTTTGTATTAGATCCAGTAAATTCTCACTTTTCTACTTAAGAAAATGAAAAACATTGCAAATGAGGTAATAAAAAACATAGTTATGATAATTTAAATCAATTAATTAACCTAACAAATTAAGCAGGGAATAAAGGAATGCAAAAACTAGACAAAATCTTAATGGCTTATATCTTATTATGGCTATATTATGGCAAAATCTTAATCTTATGAGGAAAGTTATAGTTTATTGAGATAATTTTTTAAGGTGCAAGTATTATACAGTCCACTGCATCATGATCATGGTGCAGCCGCTAGGTCTCTGGCTCGTGCTCACATGGCATTAATTCGTCATTACACATCAGCGTTAGATGCTACGATAAAGGTTAAAGATGATCCACTGGCATTAGATCTTACAACTGTAAGTAAGCTTTATATTGATATAAAATAGAAGAATAGTGTAGAAACATTAAATAGGTTCTACACGCAAAAGCATTTTTAGCATAAAGCATTTTAAAACAAGCTGATGCATTCGTAAAGTTATTCTCTACACCTCTAGCATTAGAAATAAGGTCTCTCTATACCTAATTGGTTCAAGACTGACCCTTAACTAAAAGTAAAACGAAATGTTTATAGAAAGTTTTAATTTTTTGCAGTGGATGAAAACTGCGTCTGCTCCTCCAATTTTTATACAATTTCTTCTCATATTAACCATATCGCATATTACTCTCATTCCCTCAAAAGAAAGTGGATTCGTAAGACACATGCAGGTAATATAAAGTTAATTAATTTAAAAGTAGTTTTTAAAAATGCTTGTTTATTTTGGGAAATAATTTCCTGATTTTAGCAGTTTTTTAACAGACGTCAATTTGTCAGATAGTATTTTATAATGGGATATTCCAAAAATAGCAAAAGATCTCGATATATAGAATTACAACTATGGGAAACCAAACTTCCAATTATAGATTTAATCGTGACTATATTAAAAACATGATATTAGAGAAAATAAGCAAATATGATATAACCTGGAAGCAAGATAAACTTTTATGTAGTGCCTATTGTTCTTTTATCCACCAGATTAATCCCAAAACATCTAGATCACAACCTCAAGATTGTAGATTCAAAAGAAACCCTTTACATAAAAAACAGCTACTTTAAATACTTGTAGTATTTCAGATGGCTTGTAATTCGGAAATTCTTACAAACATTTATAACCAAACTTTATAACAATCATCATTACAATTCAGCCATTATCATTAAAATACGACTTATTTGGTTAAAACGTACCGTAAACATGGTTAAAACTAGCTTGAAGTAAAAAATCTGTACTGATTTTAAACAACATTTGTGAAGGAAAACGTGAGAGAAACTAAATTTCTTGGGCACAATTCCAGGTGCGTTAACATTGTAATAGGTTTAATCTCCGAATTTGTTATAACCAAGGACATATAAACTTTTTCCTCTATTATCTACCTAACGATAGAATACTCATACATATTTGCTTAGAAATAAATATCACAAGAAACTTTATAATCATCAACAGAGTCACGCCCTAAACTTCTCTCCAGCGGCCTATTGGTTTACATTGTTCATTTGCGACTTTATCCTGTACTGTTTTCTTGTTGGGCTGATGACAGCGGCCATGATCGGTATTATGGAGTTGGTAGCGCCGATGTCCTTCTATTATAGTGACCTTGGTAAGATTGACTTCTAACAGGAAGCTAAGCTCTATATTAACCAACAGAAAAGAGATGGTTTCCTTAAGAGAAAAATTCAAAGAAATATCAATTCTCACAGTACCGTGGCAATATAGATTGAATAACATTTTTTATATCCGTGATTATATTCATTTATACAGAAAAAGGAGCGAAACACACAATTTTAATGCAAGAAATAAAAACAAACTTGTATTGCCATTTTTTTCAATGAAGAAGGTTCAGAAATCATTTGTCGGGTTGAGCATACGCATTTTTAATAAGATACCAGAATCATTTCTGAGTTTGCCTCCGCATAGTTTTAAGAAATATGTTTAAACGTCCTATTACTAAAGGCATATTATAATGATGAAGATTATTTAAGCGACAAAGATGTTTAGACTTGATTCCAGTTTCTTCTCAGTGGAATCAACTTGTTGAACCGGTGGTAGATTTGTTACTAACGGGACAGACTATTCACGATTCAAAAGAGTATTATGAAATGCTTGAGTAAAGAATATTTTGATTTTGATTTATATTATTATGTTATATATATTTAGTTATTAATTCATTAGCTTTGGACGTCTTATCGAGTTATATAGAAAACTACACAAAGTCTAACTCATCAAAATAAAAACAGGTGACAGATTTGTTATGTAAAAAAATCAGCATGTGTATGTTAGCATTTTTTTGGTTTTTTTTTTCACGGGGAAATCGCCTAAAGATACCCGACCTCTTGAGGGAAAGGCCAGGTTATGTAGGATTATACCCACTAAAAACCCCCTCGGTGGACCTCCTCGGCACATGTAATGTGGCACCAGGATGTCCGTAGGAACTTTCATCTGGTGGAGCTCGTTAGCCTACTTGAATAAAGAATAGTTTCACATTACTTTTATTCTATATTTTAATTACAATATTAATTATTTCAGTGATTATTCCCTTCATGCTCACCGTGTATGGACTTAGTTGTATACCACAAGCGTATTTATTCAGTCTCGGACCACGAGCTTCTCTGAATACAATGACTTATGTAATGCTGAATGTGGTCTTTGGTAAATAAACTTTTTTTTAACGTAACACGTCCAACAAAATGCAAAATGTTATTTGCACCTCCTCCTATTTTCTGTTCCTCTCGCCAGAGGTTGTCTGGAAACGACCGCTTTTTGGTCTTATTACTATTTTCCTTGACATTACATTATTTCTGTTTATTGTATTTTTGTAATGAACAGGAAAAGTTACTTTATATATTTATTTTACGTTTTTTTTTTATCTATGCCACCATTTTTTGTTTTAATATTAATGTTATATTGATAGATTGGAAGGAGGAGGAATCCTCTTCTTAATCTAATATACAATTAAAAATTTAGTTTGCCAATCCAGTCATTGGTCATATTTAGGAATATAACAGCTAATCACCAAAGACCAAATTTAGTTTACTGCCCACATATTTTGATCTAATACATGGGTCGGCAACCTTTTCTTTTAGAAGATAAAACTAAGTTTTATGTTGTAAATATCGCACACTGAAGAGGCTTATGTCCGCGGGCCAGTAATATGCTTTTGTTTGGGTACAGAGTTATATTCCATGTATTTCAATTAGACCTTACATGTCTTTGTTACTCGTATCACAACACGCCATTG
Source organism: Elymnias hypermnestra (assembly GCA_015832385.1). Taxonomy (NCBI): domain Eukaryota; kingdom Metazoa; phylum Arthropoda; class Insecta; order Lepidoptera; family Nymphalidae; genus Elymnias; species Elymnias hypermnestra. Next base: position 401,170 of record JACTOM010000082.1, read on the forward strand.
TTGACGTCAGTTCCCTCCCCCCCCCCCTTCCCCGCCGAAGTGATTTTGGCGGTGATCGTCTGTAATCATGGACTAGCTACAAAGTTCACTGTTACATAGCAGTTGGATACCCCCTGATCTAATCAATAAGACCCTTTTTTTACGCTAGGAAATGCCTTTATGCACGCCGATCAGAGTAACATGTTATCGGCAGTGTGGGACTTGCTGATAAACCAGAATACTAATCAATAAGACCCTGAATAAGTCCATCCTGTGAAATAAGTGTACTTTAGCCTAGGGGTCATCAACCTGTAGCTCGCGGGCCGCTGGCTGGCTACCCCTGATATACAAACAACAACGTAAGTATACTTTAAGCCCAGGTTCCGTCAAAAAGGGGCCACACTTGGCCCGTAAGGTATAGCGGTGCAGCCCTCAGGCCCAATCAGAAGTGAAACTTCTTTGGCAAACTAATTTTTAAGTCTTGTTTATATTTATACAAATCTAAAACTATAGATTTCCGAGACTTAGGGGAAGGGAAAAAGGGAGATAAGTTAGGAATTCCATTGTCATTAAAATATTTAGTGTCGACAATTAATACAAATAATTTACTGAAGTCTTAAATGATGCTGTATATAAAAATGCCACGTGTTTTTTTTTTGTCAATATTGCAAATTATTAATTAAATTTTGTTTTGAATTTAAAATGTAAAAAATACAATTTATGAAATATTTTTATTTTATATTTTATGATTATATTAAATTATTAAATGATGAATTGGCAAATGAAAATGCCACATTTTTATTGTAAATATTGAAATTACCTAACATTCAAACTAATTAGCATAAAAACGCTGCACATCGTGGTGACGCTAATGACGCGTTTCACTCGTAAAAATTTTACCCTCATGCGCCTAAAGAAGTTTCACTTCAAAAATTGTTTTCTCTAAATAAAATGTTGCTCGCTCAAATATGTTGATAACATTTGTGACTCTTCTATAAAAAAAAAGGTTGCGGATACATGTAGTGATTGATTTATTTGATTTTTATATCAAAATAAATATGAAAGCGATGGTTTACATTTAATCCGCGATGAGGTTAGTTTTGGTTTAGCTCACTTTTAATAATAAGACCCTTAAAGACTACCAGAGAATTAATTATTCTGTTACAAAGCAATGGACACTATGTAGTTTGATATAATTGCAGGGGAAACAACTGTCATCGCCAAACTTCTTTATGGCAACGCTTACAACTACGTCGTCAACTTTATGACCCTCTCGCCTCAGTTCAATATGGCGTATGCCTTCGTGAAGATTAAAAAGATATTCCTATACAACAGCGAATGTATTGTGTTCAAAAAGAGAAATCTCTGCTCTTCGAAGATGTTCCACAAATGCTGTCGTAAGTTCCATAACTCCTTTCTTTAATTTAAAGTTATTAATGGTGATTGGAGCTTTGATTGGATTGCTAATGTTGATCAAACTAATGGGGAAAATGTATAAGACGATCAAAAGACCTGACGTCCTGTACGGATCAGAGTACTGGGCCACCAAAGGGGAGAAACAATGTTGAGATGGATGTGTGGTTATCCTGGTATGGATACGTCATCAGAAGCCATGTACGTAAGAGGGCCCTATACATGATGGTAAGAGGCAGGGCTGGGTAACCAAATTAAGTGTAGATGAACTGTGTGAAAGAGGATGTGTATATAAGGGGGGTAAATGTAGAAATAACAGCTGATAGAGTGAAGTGGCGAAAGGAAACATGAAATGATGAATGTTGATTGAAAAAAAGAAAGAAAGGAAATTTAACTCAGAGCAGTGTGATACATTGTTGAAGTAGTTAATATACTCGTAATTAATTTTGATTGATTGCACAGCATTTAAGCCACAGCATGTGATCGAAATGCTGTGCAAGTCCCGCACAACCCCAGAAAGGCAGAACAGCTTAGCAAATCCCGTGTGCCATAGACCTGACCCACGGCGCAGATTTTCAGCTGCAGCCTTGTCACGGAAAGCTCGTCATCTGACCCATTCCTCGGGTGCTTTTGATCATATAATATAACTTATCCAAATGTTTATTCTATACAACATATTTATTATACAAAGGTTTTAAAAGAATTCAAAATAAACAAATTAAAATTACTATACATTACAACAGAAAAACATTTTGAAAATGATTTTAAACTTAAATTTTCGTGGTTTATTAACATATTGACTATTTGAACGGGTACATACCACGATGGCATCATCACTGGATAGAACTTCATAGCCCGAAAGTTCTTTCCACGGACCGCCATTATATGCCGAGATTAGCTCGCGAGGCCATTGAAATTAATAAATATCCTAATTTCAATCGCGAAGATGGTTTTAAGCTGGCTGATACGTGGAATCCAGTGGTGAAGCTATGCCAAATGAACAAACGACGCAATTTTTCAAAATTAAAACGTGACGTTGTGAGTATAGTATGCCGAAAATGGATGTGGGTGCCGTGAAAAATAAAAGGATCAGACGTAGGGTGGACAGATTCTGCCCTTGACAGCTTGACACAACCGCCCACAGCAGTAACGTCGTGACCACGATCCATGCAGCTGGATCGAAATATCGGCAAAATTAAAAAACGCCATCGTGGTATGTACCCGTTCAAATAGTCATTATTTTGAAAATGTCAATTCCGTGTCTCTCTAAGTGACAGCACCTAAACTAAACTTATCTACATTCTATGTGATATATAGGGATTATAAGAATTAAAATGTATTCGAAATTATTTGTTTGTGTCCAATTGAAAATTTACTAAATATTGTTTGAATTTTATTCGAACACTATCGGTGAAATCAGTGTTCGAAGTGGATGGGGAAGGTTGTACCAGCACTTTGTAGCAAAATACTTACGACTGCCACGAAATGAAAAGCTGAGCTATGCTTCGGAACATNTATTTTATGATTATATTAAATTATTAAATGACGACTGGCAAATGAAAATGCCACATTTTTATTGTAAATATTGAAACTATCTAACATTCAAACTAATTAGCATAAAAACGCTGCACATAGTGGTGACGCGTTTCATTCGTAAAAATTTTATCCTCATGCGCCTAAAGAAGTTTCACTTCAAAAATTGTTATCTCTAAATAAAATATGGCTCGGTCCAATATGTTCATAACATTTGTGACTCTTCTATAAAAAAAAAGGTTGCGGATCCATGTAGTGATGGATTTATTTGATTTTTATATCAAAATAAATATGAAAGCGATGGTTTAAATTTAATCCGCGATCTATTTAGTTTTGGTTTAGCTCACTTATAATAAGACCCTTAAAAACTACCAGAGAATTTATTATTCTGTTACAAAGCAAAGGACATTATGTAGTTTGATATAATTGCAGGGGAAACAACTGTCATCGCCAAACTTCTTTATGGCAACGCTTACAACTACGTCGTCAACTTTATGACCCTCTCGCCTCAGTTCAATATGGCGTATGCCTTCGTGAAGATTAAAAAGATATTCCTATACAACAGCGAATGTATTGTGTTCAAAAAGAGAAATCTCTGCTCTTCGAAGATGTTCCACAAATGCTGTCGTAAGTTCCATAACTCCTTTCTTTGATTTAAAGTTATTAATGGTGATTGGAGCTTTAGTTGGAGTTGATCAAACTAAAGGGGAAAATTTATAAGACGACCAAAAGACCTGACGTCCTGTTTGGATCAGAATGCTGGGCCACCAATGGGGAGAAACAATGTTGAGATGGATGTGTGGTTATCCTGGTATGGATACGTCATCAGAAGCCATGTATGCAAGAGGGCCCTATACATGATAGTAAGGGGCAGGGCCGCATAACCAAATAAAGTGTAGATGAACTGTGTGAAAGAGGATATGTATGTAAGGGGGGTAAATGTAGAAACAGCTGATAGAGTGAAGTGGCGAAAGGAAACATGAAGTGCCGACACCACCTAGTGGTATAAGGGCAAGGAAATGATGAATGTTGATTGAAAAAAGAAAGAAAGAAAATTTAATTCAGAGCAGTGTGATACATTGTTGAAGTAGTTAATATACTCGTAATTCATTTTGATTGATTGCACAGCATTTAAGCCACAGCATGTGATCGAAATGCTGTGCAAGTCCCGCACAACCCCAGAAAGGCAGAACAGCTTAGCAAATCCCGTGTGCCATAGACCTGACCCACGGCGCAGATTTTCAGCTGCAGCCTTGTCACGGAAAGCTCGTCATTTGACCCATTCCTCGCGTGCTTTTGATCTTAATGTTTATTTTATACAACATATTTATTATACAAATATTTTAAAAGAATTCAAAACAAACAAATTAATATCACTATACATTACAATAGAAAAACATTTTGACAATGTTAATTCCGTGTCTCTCTAAGTGACAGCACCTGAATTAAACTTATCTACATTGTATGTTATAATTAGAAAGGGATTATAATAATTAAGATGTATTCGAAATTATTTGTTTGTGTCTAATTATAAATTTACTAAATATTGTTTGAATTCTATTCGTAAACGTTGAAAGTGTTGAAGTGGAGGGGGAAGGTTGTACCAGCACTTTGTAGCAAAATACGACTGCCACGAAATGAAGCTGAGCTATGCTTGGGAACATTTATTTATTTATATTTATTAAAAGGCACTTGTCCCAGTTTACAATTTAGTAACATAAAAAACAAAACGAATGCAGAAAACATACAGAAAAAAACAAAACTAAAATTTAAATTAATAATAATAATAAATAAATTTTAAATTAGAATTTCAATCAAAATTAAATCTAATAATAATAATAATAGTAAATTAGGCTTCCTCGTCATTTTCGTATTTGTACAAATTTATAATAGGTTATTTACTTTTTTATTTCTTTTGTCATGATGAACTGCAAGCCAATACTTAAGAATGGAATTCCTCGGGGACTCCGAAAACCGAACACATAATTTAGCATATAAGCATGACATCTTGTAGTATACGTTACATTATCTTGGCGGTAGTGTGGTATTTTATATTTTATAACGAACATCCATCTTCGAACATCTTAATAGCAGCCTTGATTTAAAAAGGTCCCATAAAAACCCAGTTATTTGTTCATTATCCCCAGTTTTATTTGTCTTCCATCTATCAAACATGTAAAAGTTATGAGTGTGCTTTCGAGCCCTGTTTTCAGCAATTCCATCCCGTAACAATGCTTTTTTTCATTAAAATATTATTTCAATTTATTTTATCTATGAAAAGAAATCAGCACTTTTCAATAAAAAATGGTGTCTGTAAAGTCGATTTACGGACGATAATTTCTCGCGATAACGTCTTAAGAAAACATTAACGAAATATTGTTGTAGTAGTAAATAATTAGGCCGATCGCGTCTCTCTATCGCTAGCACTCTCGTCTCAGGTGGAACGTGACAATGAATCATGATTTGCAGAGGTTGAAGCCAATCCATTTATAAAACTTTATTACCTAGTTTATTATAGAAAAGTATATACAGTTGACTACCTCATTGGTCTAGTGGTTAGCATGTTCGACTACAGACATGAGGTCCTGGGTTCGAGTCTCGGGTCGGGCCAATCCAAAAATGGATATTGAGTTTTCTATTAAGATTTTCTCAATATTTGCCCGAAGTTGGGAAGTTGGCGGTGTGATCCACCCCCGTGCCTCGGAGAGCACGTTAAGCCGTCGGTCCTGCGCCCGATCTCTCTCTCCGGTTGTGTCGGATTACCGTCACATCGGACTATGAGAGTGAAGGAATAGAGAGTGCACTTGTGTACTATCCCTGCCAATCCGCAGTGGAGCAGCGTAGTGGGTCTATGCTCTAAAAACCCTCTCTCATATGAGTGAGGAGGCCCGTGCCCAGCAGTGGGACGTTAATAGGCTGTTACTTACTTACTTTACTTTTTATATACAGTTATCTTTAAATGAATTGTTAACTTTGTTAGACCTCCTAGATTTGTGACAATTATTTGTACTTATATAAGGTTTAAACACTTAAAAATTCTTGAATATATTACAATAAACTCAAAGTATTTACTTTAAATTACAGCCAAATGTGGCGTTTTACAAGAGTGCTTCAAACGAAGGTTCTACCTGACTAAGGGTCCAGGTGTACTTATGGAAATAATTGCGATTTTATGCACCTTCGTTGTGTTCATGGTGTTATTGCTTTTATGGGAGTATAAATACATTCAAAGACTCTGGCTTTACTCGATGTACAAGTTGATATATCCAAAAAAGCAGCAATATGATGAAGAAACATGGGAGGCGAGACAGGAGAAAAGGGATGTTTTAGTAAAGCAAAATGAGTTATTGAAGAAGAAACGTAAGTTGCTATTGTTATTTTAAATAACATGAATGTATAAAAATAATCTATATATTATATATCTGCGACATGCAAAGTTTTTTGCTTATGGGCACGTCGAAGCCTTCCTCTTACCGGTTCGAGTAATCATCCATCTGGGAATGTGGAACTCGTTGACCCACTAAAAACCATCAGAATCTTCTTCATCCGAATGCTGATCAAATGTATTCTAACCCATTTAACACTGGCACTTTGGATGAATCCGACTCAAAGGTTTAAGAAAACGATAGCAAACAACAACTCCTGCTAATATCTCTCCTTCAGGAAGAGGAACAGGTCACTCTCCCTCTTCCTCTGTAATGCTTCCTTCTTCAAATTGAGTATCACAGAGAGAAGACACTGCCCGCTGGAAATTGCTTCCAACCATACCTCTCTTACAGAACATGCACATAATTACGTACATCCACACACAGACACACAATCATACTCTCTCTCATACACACAACAATCACACACACACGGGTACACTATCGTAATAATACATGTTAAATTCACATGTTTGCATGGTCTTTTTACAAACTAATAATTAAGTCATAAAATAAAAATAATAAAATAAATTCAATCAGTTTTAAAAACCGTATAATCTATTAAGACCGAGTCATTATAATACAGGATGTCTTTAATACTTAAAACAAGGTTCTGTCTATAATCTACACTAATATTATAATAGGAAAGATTTGTATTTTTGTATGTAACGAATAAACTCAAAAAGTACTGGACCGATTTTAATAATTCTTTTTCATTAGAAAGCTACATTATCACTGAGTAAGATAGGCTATATTTAGTAATGGATTACTGTAGAAATCTCTTGAAATTTCTATTAAAACCAACCGAAGGTATAAAAAAATTTGCCATAAAATGTCTTTCATGACAAAAAACCTATTCGACAATATTAGAGAATATATCAATATCTACAAAAAACTTCGGGAGACCATATGTCGTAACTATTGTAGTTACGTCACTATAACTACTTTTTTACATTTAACAAATTGAAAGAAATGCCGATCAAAATCAGACCGTGTTATCCATACCATTTATAAATTAATTTATCCACATAAATAATTTAATATTCAAGACTGTCTCAATACCAAATTTGAATTATTGAAATCGGATATTCCATTCAAAAGATAGCATGAAATTAAAATAAAAATACATACCGGCGGCGGCCGCCACGCAACGCATCGAGTAACTAACTCGACGAGAGAGCGGCAGTGCGGGAGAAGGGGGCGCACCATTATGAACTAGATTACCTTACGCAGTGGACGCAAGCGACATTGAATATTTCGAGTTTTTTTAACACATTTTTATGCTTCACTTAACTCACTTCAGCTANTATTACGAGATCACTGTGGCGGGCCACAAATGTTATGATAATAACATTTGTGGCGAGTCAAAGATCTTATGACAATTTTTAGCTGGCCACGAATATTACGAGAACACTGTGGCGGGCCACAAATATTACGAGATCACTGTGGCGGGCCACAAATGTTATGATAATAACATTTGTGGCGAGTCAAAGATCTTATGACAATTTTTAGCTGGCCACGAATATTACGAGAACACTGTGGCGGGCCACAAATATTACGAGATCACTGTGGCGGGCCACAAATGTTATGATAATAACATTTGTGGCGAGTCAAAGATCTTATGACAATTTTTAGCTGGCCACGAATATTACGAGAACACTGTGGCGGGCCACAAATATTACGAGATCACTGTGGCGGGCCACAAATGTTATGATAATAACATTTGTGGCGAGTCAAAGATCTTATGACAATTTTTAGCTGGCCACGAATATTACGAGAACACTGTGGCGGGCCACAAATATTACGAGATCACTGTGGCGGGCCACAAATGTTATGATAATAACATTTGTGGCGAGTCAAAGATCTTATGACAATTTTTAGCTGGCCACGAATATTACGAGAACACTGTGGCGGGCCACAAATATTACGAGATCACTGTGGCGGGCCACAAATGTTATGATAATAACATTTGTGGCGAGTCAAAGATCTTATGACAATTTTTAGCTGGCCACGAATATTACGAGAACACTGTGGCGGGCCACAAATATTACGAGATCACTGTGGCGGGCCACAAATGTTATGATAATAACATTTGTGGCGAGTCAAAGATCTTATGACAATTTTTAGCTGGCCACGAATATTACGAGAACACTGTGGCGGGCCACAAATATTACGAGATCACTGTGGCGGGCCACAAATGTTATGATAATAACATTTGTGGCGAGTCAAAGATCTTATGACAATTTTTAGCTGGCCACGAATATTACGAGAACACTGTGGCGGGCCACAAATATTACGAGATCACTGTGGCGGGCCACAAATGTTATGATAATAACATTTGTGGCGAGTCAAAGATCTTATGACAATTTTTAGCTGGCCACGAATATTACGAGAACACTGTGGCGGGCCACAAATATTACGAGATCACTGTGGCGGGCCACAAATGTTATGATAATAACATTTGTGGCGAGTCAAAGATCTTATGACAATTTTTAGCTGGCCACGAATATTACGAGAACACTGTGGCGGGCCACAAATATTACGAGATCACTGTGGCGGGCCACAAATGTTATGATAATAACATTTGTGGCGAGTCAAAGATCTTATGACAATTTTTAGCTGGCCACGAATATTACGAGAACACTGTGGCGGGCCACAAATATTACGAGATCACTGTGGCGGGCCACAAATGTTATGATAATAACATTTGTGGCGAGTCAAAGATCTTATGACAATTTTTAGCTGGCCACGAATATTACGAGAACACTGTGGCGGGCCACAAATATTACGAGATCACTGTGGCGGGCCACAAATGTTATGATAATAACATTTGTGGCGAGTCAAAGATCTTATGACAATTTTTAGCTGGCCACGAATATTACGAGAACACTGTGGCGGGCCACAAATATTACGAGATCACTGTGGCGGGCCACAAATGTTATGATAATAACATTTGTGGCGAGTCAAAGATCTTATGACAATTTTTAGCTGGCCACGAATATTACGAGAACACTGTGGCGGGCCACAAATATTACGAGATCACTGTGGCGGGCCACAAATGTTATGATAATAACATTTGTGGCGAGTCAAAGATCTTATGACAATTTTTAGCTGGCCACGAATATTACGAGAACACTGTGGCGGGCCACAAATATTACGAGATCACTGTGGCGGGCCACAAATGTTATGATAATAACATTTGTGGCGAGTCAAAGATCTTATGACAATTTTTAGCTGGCCACGAATATTACGAGAACACTGTGGCGGGCCACAAATATTACGAGATCACTGTGGCGGGCCACAAACGTTATGAGATCACTTTGGCAGGTCACAAAACATGAGATTTTTTGGATGGCTACAAATGTTATAAGAACACTCTAGCGGATCACAAACGTTATGATAACAATTTGGCGTAACTGATATTATAACAGTTTTTGGTTAGCTATGAATGTTACGAGATCACTATGGCGAGCCACAAATGTTATGAGATCACCCTAACGGGCAACATTTTATCTAATTTTTTTTCCAAATATAAAACTATTATTACATTTTATTCATTATATATAATATTTGAGATTGGTGGATATAGGTATAAAAGATTGTGTTGTGGTTCTACAGGTTACAAAATAGTAACAGAAGGAAATTTATGGTGTTTATCTAAATGGAGATCAAAGAGGAGTCCGCATAATGTATGTTTTTATTATATCTTTTTTAATACAATAAGATATGTAACTAGCTGAGTCGTGCAACATCCTCTGTGTACACTTAAATGTGAGTGTAAAGTACAGCGGAATCTATTTGCTGTTTATATAGCTTTGCCACACCCCGCATCCACCGACTACGCCCTCCACTTTTTAAATCCCTGACATCTTTTTATATCCATTTTAGAATGTTCAGAAATTCTCAGTATTTCCTCCCGCAGTTCTGCAGTCGGCAGTATGCTTCACCCCCGTGCCTCGAAGACCACGTTAAGCAGTCGGTCCTGCGCCTGATCTCTCTTCGCCATTGGGGATTTCAATAAATTATTTGTATTAATTTTCGACACTTTTAATGTGTTAATAAGAATTAAATTCATTAAATTCCTAACATGTCTTTCTTATTCCCTCCCTTTAAGTCCCGGAAATCTAAAGTTTTAGATTTGTATAAAAATAAACGAGACTTATATTTAGTTTCACTTTGACATGTACACTTTGTACGCATGCACTTTTAATTTGTTTTATGACAGTACGCTCAGCAAATAACCCTTGCATGCAATCACAATTCGTTACCAAATTGGATGACAGTGTATGACGGATTGCTAATGCTAGCTATACTACGCGGTGTTCCGAGGAAGCATGCGAAAAGAGAAGTAATGAATTATATCGACGCAATTGGTAAAACCTATCTTCAAATTTCATATATAGCATCACGCCTCATTCCCATAGGGGTAGGCAGAGATAACATCCTTCCACTTGCCACGATCCTTGCATATCTCTTTCGCTTCTTTCATTTTCATTAAACCCTTCNCTCAATTTTAGTCACTACATCTTCTTTTAAACCACAATGTTATATTATCACACTATTTCTTACTCTGTCATTCAGTTTTAATCCACTCATACTTCTCAACGCTCTCATCTCTAGCACATTTATTTTACTATTTTGATTCTTCTGCCATTTCCAACTTTCACTACCATACATAAATGTTGGCATCAACACTACTGCATGCACTGCCAGTCTGGCCCTTTGAGACGCTATCTGGCTATTCATAAAGGCGCGCAGAGCACCATTTACCATATTCCCTGCATTCACTCTCCTTTCAATATCACTTTGACATGTTCCATCTTTTGTAAATTTAGATCCCAACTATACATATTCCTTCACCTCTTCCACTTGTTCCCCATCTATCAAAATATTGCCATTCATCATAAATTCATCTCTTTCAAAAGCATAAGCATATCATTCTTAACCCATACATACTTTCTTTTAAATCTGTCAAACATTTATCCATGAATAGGTCGAACCCCTCTTTCGATAGGAAAACACTACGTATACGCCCCGTTTATTCTGACACAAGCACTAGAACCCTCATAGAGAGACTTCAATGCTTGAATCAGATTACCGCTCACCCCATACGTTGATAACGTTGACCACAGCTCACTCCTCACCACTCGATCATAGGCCTTTTCTAAATCTACGAAAGCGCAATATATATATAATGAATATTATACATTTTGAGCCAAGGACTACGGTTTTTCTTATCACGAAACGAGCAACTGCACGCAATCGCAGCTTGTTTGCAGGACTAACGTTAAACCCGCGCACCTTAGTTTACCGCCGTAAGTATTAGGAATGTCATTTATGTTTAACGTCTTTTAACGCCCATTTTAATGACTTGGTTTTGAGCCTTTTATCTAATACATCAGCAACCCTTTCTTATGGAAGATAGAATAGAAGATTAATTTGGATTTAAAATAACATAAGTTAGACTTATTGAATTTACAACGTCAAGGAAGATAAATTTTTGTCGTCATGCACCCACGGTGACATTCACACACACATATATATATAATTTGAATTGAAATATATTAAACTAACATGATATTGTAATGATGATGATAACAAAAAAAAAAAACAAAACACCCGACTGAGTTTGTTGTGGGCTCTTCTCGCATCAGGGCGCGAAGGAACCCTCGTAACTTTAGATTTTAAGTCGTTCTGGATTATCATCATTAGACGTACCTAGAGTGTGGAAAAGAAAAGAAAAAAAAAAGTGCTGTAATACGCCTACTTGAATAAAGATATTTTGATTTGATTTGATATATTACCCTCGTAACGCCTTCACTTTCCCCTTATTTATTATTATTTAATTATTTATATTTTGCTCTGCGTATTTCGTATTATGCAAATAAAATTGTATTATTTTTTCTCATGAATTGTTTGTTACCCCAATTTTTGTATTAACTGCGGATAATGGCGAATAGGCTGGCCGAGATCGGTCAAGCTGTCACTGACGTTTTCGATTTGCCAATTTTAATTTATACATATATATGTATGTATTTGTTCCGGGTCGCCGCTGAAAACCAGCGTTGGGCTAGTCCCCAACGATAGCTGAGCGGTATTCCCATTTTCGGCATCACATTCTTCTGCAATAATTAATTTATTTATACTATTTTAATATTACGTAGTACAGAAACGTGTAATATCAGAAAATAAAAAGTTTTTTTTTATAAACTAATTTTTGGATTATAATTATCATTACTCATGTTGTGTTCCTGAGAGCCGCACCGTAGAGGTTTAAGGGTCGTTGGCTGGCTGCTGCTAATCTAATAAACAACCGCGAATTAAACCACCCTGTAAAAAGTACTTTAGCACAGGGGTTTTCAACCTACGGCCCGCGGGCCAGTAGTTGGCTATCCCTGAATTAATAAACTACAACGCCAAGCAAATCCAGTCTGAGCTAACTATACTTTAGCTAAGGGTTCTTTAAATGTGACCGCATGCGGGCCGTAAGTCACTATGTTGCAGCCCGCAGGTATATATAAATAAAAGTAACGATATGTTTGAAATAGGAAAACAATGCTGCAATGCAATGGAAATTTCGCTTACTTTCATAGCATTATATCTTACGGCATACCGTTATGGGGTAGGGCGGCGGACATTGAAACTATATTTATGTTACAAAAAAGAGCAATACGAGCCATATATCAATTAGGATCTCGTGTTTCTCTAAGAGACAAATTTAAAAAAACATCAATTCTTACAGTACCGTCGCAATATATATTAAATAATATTTTATATATCCGTGATAATATACATTTATTCAGTAAGAAAAGTGAAATACACAATTTTAACACAAGAAATAAAAACGAACTTGCAATTCCATATTTTAGAGTGAAGAAAGTTCAGAAATCATTTGTCGGGTTGAGCATACGCATTTTTAATAAGATACCTCAATCAGTTTTGGATTTGCCTCCGCATAGTTTTAAGAAATATGTCAAAAACATCCTTTTACAAAAGGCATATTATAATGTTGAGGATTATTTAAGCGATAGAAATGTTTGGATTTGATTCCAGTTGCTCACAGAAGCAATATATTACACATTGTAGCATACAAAACTATCTTTAAAAGAGTAACCGTTGAGTTTCTTGCCGGTTTCTTCTCAGCGGATTCAACTTTCCGAACCGGTGGTAGATTTGTTACCAACGGACAGACTACTGACGATTCAAAAGTACTTTTTGAGCCTACTTGAATAAAGAATATTTTGATTTTGATTTTGAAATGTTTTATCTAAAAATATGTTGGATATTTGGCCCTTCTATAAAAAAAGGTTGCCAACCCATGCAGTAATGGATTGATTTGATTTATAAAACAATATCACTATAAAAGCGACGGTCTAAATTCAAATCGCAAACTAAAACTAACTAATTGAAGACCACTTTTTATAATAAGGCCGTTTGTGTTTAAGTATTTACATACATACATACGAAGCATCACGCCTCATTCCCATAGGGGTAGGCAGAGACAACATCCTTCCACTTGCCACGATCCTTGCATATCTCCTTCGCTTCTTTCATTCTCATTAAACCTTTCATACAAGTTCGTCGGTTTAGAGTACTCTTGACCTGGCCGTTATTTAAAATGTCCTGGATTTGGTCCAGGAACGTTCGCCTTGGTCTTCCCCTTCCAACTTTCGCATTCACTCTTGACTCATAAATCCTTTTTGTCAGTCTTTTTTCACTCATTCTCTCTACATGCCCAAACCATCTAAGCATAGCTTTCTCGATTTTAAGTATTTTCTTCTTTTAATTATACTTTATTTGTGTATTCCCTAGGTAAAATTTGTTTTCCATTTTAAGATAGCCTAGGGCCTTACTTTGATTTAATACTACTATTCTGATTTATAAGGTCTCCATCCACAAGCTGACACTGTTATAAAGCATCTATGCCTCAACGATAGGACAAGACTGCATTTTATGGCAGCCACTATCGGAGCACCGAGCATTATGATCTTTGACGAATTCACGGCCTACCAAAAGTACTCGGTGCAACGAGCGATGTACTACATAGTTTATAATTTGAGGAAACGTGGTCACGGCATCATCATTAGTTCCAGCAGGTAGGTAAAAAAGAAACTTCTGGTTAAAACCCCTTGAACGCACGGGCCAACGCACTTTATCTCAATTTATTAGTGTTTTTACACACACACCAACGCCGGCCGCGTGCAGTCGTGGACCCAAGCGTCAGCTGACTATTTCATTGTTGGTTTTTTTAGTAATGTATTTTTTAGGAAGCTATCGTTTCATTTAGCCGTACTAACATGATGGAGCGTAAGTAATGCAAATAAAACATTTTAATTTTTTTATCATAATGGATTTTTTCCGTCCCATCATCAAAGGTGTCATTAATACTATCATCTGTCATCGTTTTCGGTAGCGGTCTCCTAACACCTTGTATAGTGTCATAAGGTTATTTATTGATTATCAATGATTATAAATCTACGGTGTACGCCCTTTCCCCCCCCCCCTGTGAGCTATCAGGAGGGGGGGGGATATTCTCGTAATTACAAACTACTCTATATCTCTATATAGTGTAGCCATAAAGTACATTTTTAAATAACAAAAATAGTTGTTACTGTTATAAAATAGCAGTTACAATTTCGATATTTTTGTTGTTTACAAATGTGCTTTAATAAATATGACTTGATTTTACTTAACAATAGCTTGGGACAAATTATTAAGTTCGCCATCTCTATTCTCATCTAATAAGTGAGTATAGCTTGTTTGTAATCTCCCATTAAGCAGCATGTTGATTTTAAACTCTAAATCTTTATATTCTTCTCCTCAACCTCCAAACTGTAGAAGATAGTTGTGGAGTACGATGCCCAATATTTAATAAAGGTAAACAGATAATTGAGTCAGCACGTGCCCAACTGTGGGACATTATTGGGGGACATACTGATACTGATATCTAAATATTTTAACCTATGATTAAGGCTTGTGGGAAGTTAATAACTATAGTAACTCTGAGCGCGATTGTTGTTTTGCAATTTGTTATAATTATAGGTCGGAGTAGGTAGATTAATTTGAGGTCGTTGACGTCAAACGTTGAAGAGAACATGGATATGCTTCCAAAATATCGAAACTTCATTTTATTTATTGTAATATTTGTTCCGGAATTTTGAAAATAGCATGAATATGTACTTGAATGTGAAAAACGTATTAATAATATAAATTTACGCTGCCAGTGCAATGTAAATTATCTGATATCTTATTTTAAATTTGCTCCATTAACGTCTACAGATATTGAACGGTCATTTTCCACAGATAAATGGATATTAGACGTCAAAAGGGAATACATAAAAATTAGAAAGTTATGATTTTTTATTTTAAATGTTTTAATGTTGACAGTCAAAATATAGAAATTTTATCCGATGAGGATTAAAAATTTATTAATATTTTTGTTTAATTAAAATAATTGTTTTTTGAACAATTATTTTTTAAAAACGATGTTGTTAGCCTATCTGTATTTTTTTTTATTTTATTCCATAGTTCGAATCCCGGAACTTTTTCCAGTACTTCTCGCACATTATAGATAAAATGGCATGTCCATATTATAATATCTTGACGCAAGTATACAAAATCAATCTACATACTCTGACCACTGGTTATAACATTGCCAACTATTTTCAATATTTTTTATAGAAAAACATAACATTGCGAGTTTCAGAACAATTTTTATAATACTATTTGCTAGTTTCATATAAAAGAGGTAATAAATAAATTGTAATGCGATTGACGTGATAAGTGTGCGGGAGCCATTTTCGTCGAACAGGTCCGCTACAATTGCGCGCCAAACATGTAATGATCGATAGATCGTTAAAACGATTCTCGCCAGTATTCATCCACAAACGAAGCGTCGTTTTATCGACGCTAGGATCTAAAACGGTTAATTTAGCAATTTTACATTACTCTGGGTATCCAATTTTTATAATGTCTCTTTTTAACAGTGTCGAGAGTCATTTGCCTGTGACGAATCGCTTGGCTATCCTAGTGGACGGACATATTTACGATATTGACCAAGTGGACAATTTAGTGACACGTTACAGCGAGAAGGGGTATACTGTGGTGCTACATTTAAAGAACGATGTTAATGTCGAACAGATGTTCGCGAAGCACTTCAAAAGCTTTGTTATCAACGACATGACTGAGGTTATATTTGTTTTCTTTTGTCAGTAAAGTAGTTACTATATAGTTGCACACCTAAATGTGCTGTTCATACTGATGTTGATTATGTAGTTATCAGTTGCAAAATAATTACAACCTGTCCACGCGCGGTTGCATCAAGCGCTGTGGTATATTCTGCACCTCATTTGAGTGTGATACAGCCCATTGTTGATTGGAAATAGGGTGTCTATGGATTAATAGTAAAATTTGCTACAAAATAAGCGAGCGTTGACAGATTAAGGCCGATGTTGAATTGGTTTTCTCTTAATTTGACAAAATGGTCTTCTTGCAAATAAGAAGAGCATTTATACATCGAATTGAACATAAACTTAGGTTATCATATTTGCCTATTTGTCTAGGTGGAAACAAATCCTAGGCTTGAACCGTAAGAGAGATTACAGTGAAGTATTACTCTTTTAGCAAAGAGTAAGAAAAAAAATTGCGTTCCGTTACAATTCTCTATAGAAACCACTAAGTAAAAATACGCCTAAAGATATCAGCGTGCTACGTCTTAGACTGCGTTAACTTTTCAGCAATTAAAATAAAAATCTCATTGTCTGTAAAATCGGAATTCAGAGGATATTTTTACGTGATAACGTCTTTAGAAAACATTGATGAAAAATTGAGGTTGTAATAAACAAGGAAATTAGACCAATCGCGCCTCTCTATCGCTTCTTCTACGCACTACCCAGTTGGCAACCATCAGATTATAATACGTTATCACGTAAAAAAATTAGTACGCTGTTCCCCTTCAATAGTGAGATTATGACATCATCTATAAACCATTTATCAGGTGCTCGTTAATATACAAGTACTGGACCCAAACCTCACATGGGGGACCATATTCGAGAGGATGGAACAACTACAAGCGGAAAACAAAGATGTTTATTCATACATTATAACAGCAATACCAATCGACTACGTATATAATAGTATTCTCGGGCTTCAAAGTAGACAGGATTACTCAGACGAGCAAAGATCTTGTTGCTATAAATATCTCTTCCCGCAAAAACCTAAAGTGGTACCAACGGAACAGACAATGGCAAGATTGATACCTTTTGAAAAGAGGTTTAATATAACTAAACTGACAGACTTGCCTTGGTCTGTTATTTTCAACAGATAAATAATCTTACCTTAACCTTTATAAATTAAATAATATACTGTTATTTTTAACAGTGAAATAATATACTCTGTTATTTTCAACAGATTATATAACAGTAAGGTAAGCTCAGAATTGCAGGCACATTCTTGAAATCCATTGCAACCCCCGTCCCATCCATAATTAAATTAATTTCTCAAAACGATACCCTTGCCAACCATTTCATCGAATAGGAACGGGACCGAAGTGATATCAACGGATTGGATATTGTAAATTGAACACATTGATTATAAAGTGCTATTTAATTTATAAATTAACCTTGTCATTTAGTTCACTCCAACCACTGAAACCATTTTGTAATGTCCTTCTATGCCGAGTATAGAGTTGTTATTTATTATTCCGGTAATTCAAATAATTATCACATATCAAAAGTTATTCACGTAGTTTTTTACCACCAAATTGTGGCGTCTATCCAACCCCCCCCCCCCCCNCCCCCCCCCCCCGCGCTGATTTAATCATAGACTAACCTACAAAGTTCACAGATGCATAACACACTTGTCGTCGATTTTGTTTTCAAGAGTACGATGCGTTAAATGAGATCGCTCTTTTCACTGTTTGGAATTCAAGAATAAGCCAGCCGATATATTTTTCAAATATTTCTATTAGTTTATAGCGAAGAGGCGTATTATTATGTTTTCACTAAAGAACTATTTACGTTACAGATCAATTGGAAAAACACACGCTTAAAAAGTTAGATCTTGTAACTTTCGCCTTTATGTTTAGCCAGATGATTTTTTTTCTTTAACTTTATCTGTATATATAGGCAGTTGATCTAAGTTAACTTTAGATATTACTAATTCGTCGGTTAGTTGGAAGACAGATAATAACTTAATTTCACATCAGCAACCCCTATAAGATAAAGCAAATAGATAATCTGCAAGCTAATATTATCTGTAAGCAGTTTTTAGGTTATATATAAAATGTATTTTTAATTTACAGCAAAAATTGTTAATGTAAAGGAGCTGGTCCAAATATATTATAATATATACAAATATTTAATAAAAAATGCTTTATTATCCACAATTGTAACTGCAGTTTATTGAAAACAATCAATTTATGTATAAAAATGACGCCATTATGTTCGGTGTTGTCAGAATTTAAAATCCTCAACATTTTAAAATATAATATAGCGGTTTTAAAATAATCAAGCTTTACAATTTAAAAATTGGACCATCTCTTTTAAATAAGGTATGTAAAGAAAAGTATATGTTATTGCAAGGAGACATTTTATTTATAAGCTTTGAATTAGTAAAGCTGGAAAGCATTTATCCCAATGGTCTTTTATTTTCAGAAGATACAAGGATGATTTAAAAATCAGCTGCATCAAATCTCATTAGACTCAATTAGTTGATTATAAAAACTAAAACGATCCAAGTGATATTGCTATCAAAAGATTTTAGTCATGAAATTAGAATTGTTCTTCTGTTATTATATTTCCCCAGTCCAACTCAAATAGTACTATAAGTCTGTATTTGAGGCAGTCCGCACTCTACCGTCTCTAATACTATAGTTTGTACTTTCACACTTCAACTCCTATTGTATTGTAGTCAACACTACCAGAGTGCAGTTCCTTAAGTACTAAAGCACCTATAGCAATATAGTGTGTACTGACATTACAGCACCCATAGTACCCCAGTTCAGCTGCTATACTACTAGTCTGTACTGCCAGAATCAAGATGTTATAACTCTATAGTCAGGTCAACTTCTATAGTACTAAAATTTGTATTGCCTCAATGCTGCTCCTATACTACTATAACCTGTACTGCCAGAAACAAATTCTTATAGTACTACACTCTGTACTGCCCAATCCAGCTTCTATATAACTATAGTCTGTACTGCCAGTCTAGTTCTCATAGCACAATAGTCTGTAATCAGGATGCTAAGATGCCAAAATATTTTTACTAGTTTAACCAGCTAGAATTAACTGGTTAAACAAGCTAATGTCTAATCGACTTAACATCAGTTAAACCTACAAAAATGAAATCGTAAATAAAAATACCACTTGGTTTAGTTTTTTCGAGTCATAAGGTAAACAATGTTTAGAAATATTCTTCTGATAAGAAAGTCTTATTTTGAAGCAGCTGAATTGTGTTAGTAAACAATTATAAATGCATTTATATATATAAAACTAAATGAAGCACCAAAGCCTGGATTATGAAGTTATGATTTATGTATGCTTTCCCAGATACTATTAAAATATACAATGCATTTAATTTTATATGTTAGGTTAGGTTATAAAATGTGTAGAAAAGTAAACTAATTGACATAATATGCTAAATTGGTTAGTACCTTCACTTAATGGTTTATATATATATGGTAAAATTTGTTTTGAAATTATTAGTATTAAAAGTGTTTACCCAAACCATTTTGGAGGTCGCTTGAAGCATAGAAAATTATGTGACATTAAAAAAATATAATTATTCCTTATAATATCAATATGTTTTTAAGAATTGCAATGTATAAAATAATGTTTCTAACGTTTGCACAAAAATTTACAGAAATATGAAATGTCACTTAAATTGCTATGGGTCTAGCATTACTTGTTATGTTAATGATAATATATAGTTATATACATGAATAGTTGTAATAGATGTCCGTAAATGCATATTTTTCAATGATTTACTATATAAAAGCCTTACAGTGACTGACGCACCCATACAAGATTTCTTATAGAAGTTATTATATAATTTAATATATACAAAATAAGATTTAAGTTTGGAACCACACTTTTTAAATATTGCAACAATCAAGAAAATAGAAGTATTAAACTAAGGAGAATATAAAATGATAGCAACATTTTTTACTATAGCATTACTCATGAAGATATATCCCCTAATAAAATAAAATTATTAAGTTTATGGAAAATATGAATATAAATAAATTTGATTAATTCCATCATACTTCAGGAGGGAACGTATATATTCTTTTTTTAATTAAAACCCTTGTGGGTGAAAAAAATGGCGATATTTGAGATGTTGCCTATAATGACAAAAATATGATCATTGAAATGTTGGCTGTAACAAAAAAAATATAAAATTGAAGATGTTAACTACGATGGGGCTGACGTGTCTTGTGGACAAAAATCTCTAGATTAAAAAAAAAAGAAAAAATTATTTTGGCTATAATAAAAACATATGATCATTGAGAAGTTAGCTATAACAAGACAAATATGATTGTTGAGATGTTGGCTATAATGACCAAAATATGTATTAAGATGTTGGTTACAATGACAAAAATTTAGTAATCAAGACCATAAATATATTTACAGTACATACACCTATTATTTGGATAAATAATATTTCAATGAGATCAATATTGAGCAGTAATGACTAGAACACTTGTTCCTAAAAAATTAATATTATTTTAATGCAATGTAGTATGAGATCTATGTAGTTCAGCATTCGAACCTCTCGCTTGAGTCATAATATTCTCAAGCCTGTTAGTAGTTTCCCTAATCATTGAAAAGTCTGATAAATCAGGAAGGTCTAGAACAATGTGAGCAGAGAGACGTTTGTAAACAGAGTTAGTATCTTTTTTATTTCGTCTAGCCTCCTCATATTTCAACTGTTGTTTCAAAAATATCGACTGCTTTAACATCTCCTGTATGTTGGTGAAGCTGGTGGCTGCGCCATCCATTGACTTGACTGCACTGGAATGCAAAAGGATTGACATTTTTATAATGTTTAAACTAAATTTAAAGTTATAAATTTTATAAATGAACGAATTTATTTATTTTCAAGTACCAAGACCCCACTAATTGTTAATAAGACTTAAACCTGTTAGTATACTTAACTACTATGACAAATATACAAAAAAATATATATTTAGGATGGTATTAAGGCAGTCTCACATTCTCAAAACTCACAAAAGAGCATACACATTATTACCTATAAACAGGTTACTTGGGGTATAAATTTTTTCCTTCTAATAAAAGCTTGTAAAATAAGATTTAATGTATTTATGACTGACTTCTTGACTAATAATCTAGTAGTATTTTTAGTTCACAGAAAGACTGGAAAAATATACTTATTGCATCTCTGAAAAGAAACTTCTTTAGTACCATTTCACCTACGAGAGTATGATATATAACATTTTCTAATCATTTTATATGTTAAGTTTAACTTCAGACGAGTTTAAATTGGAAACACATTTTTTATACCTTAGTAAGGTATTTTAAGATAACATAACCAATATACTAACTATTTACCTATTAGTTAACTAACTAAGGTTTATTAATAGTTTTTTAACATGCACATATCACATATTAGAAATTGAAACCGACATAAACTGAATTTAAAATGTATTAATGGAATAAACATGTAAACTTTTACACACCAGCTGTTTCACTCAAATTATGGTTTACTATGTGTCTGTTATGAAAGAATATACAGAAGTTCAATTATATACTATATTAATATTTATTCACAAAACAAAGCACTTTATTGCACAAGAAATAAAAGTGCTAATGGTACAACTACAAGTAAGCAAATGCAGCATTATCCCATAATTATACTAGTTAATCCGCCACCTAATAAAATGTCAACCAAGATAGCAAATCACCTTTCGCAATGAGCCATTTTGGCAGATAGTTTTATTGTGCTCTCTTATAGATCAAATGGACATAAAATCCAATACAATTGGAGAGAGTTCAGGTGCAAGAATGTCTTATTTTTAGGTATATAAGATTGAAGAAGACCATCTGCTTTGCATATTTGGGCTAATACTGAGTATTTCAGATGCTGATAATTCAATGAGGCAGTTTCTTTATGTTAACAACATTTAAATGTACACTATCAAGAAAATACACTGCAACTTACGGATTTCATCTACTACTAAGAACTAAAATAGTAATTTACCTCAGAGCATATTCTACATCATAACATCTTCCTTGTAATTCATGCTGAAGCTTTGTAACTTCAACTCTTCTGTCAACCATAGGAGGTAAGGCCTTCCTTACATGTTCCTGTAGTCTGTATAATGCTAGAGATGGCTCATTGGCAACTATATGCATATTCTCTGATATACGCTCTGCCGCTGAAATTATTTAATATATAACTTTTAAGGCAATATTGAGATAGGTAAGAATATTTAATGCATGTTTTAAATATTCAATCTTACAGTTAGTCAATTAGTTACAATTGTCTGTAGGGAATCTTACGTTGAAATAAAATTTATAATATTAATTACTGAAAAGATAAAAATGTTTGGACTTGATTTCAGTTGCACTTGGAAACACAATTTTACACAATGGAAATTTATAAAAACTTGTATACTTACAAAAGTTACCAAGTTTCTTGTAGTTCCTTTTCAGTAGAATCAATTTTAGAACTGATGGTAATTAGCTTACTACGAAAACAACTTGAATAAATAATATTTGATAAATTCCCTACATTCTGAGTCACGTCTTGATTTCCAAATTATTTATTGCTTGATTTGCATATAAGAATATAAAATTACGAAAACTTCATTTTTACCTTTCTTCGCTTTCGCTTCAAGATCCGGATCATTTTGGTAAACAAATGCCATGTTTCAATGCTCTGTAATGTCTGCAGAGTTTTTTACTTCCTTGAGCTGGTTGATTCTAACACTTAAAAGTTATTCTGAATTTCTATGCATAAATTAAACCATGTTTTCTGAAGTATTTAACCATTTACCATAATATTATGCTTTGTAGTTTGAATTGCGAGTGTTTGACTTTGACGTTTTATAATTTTATTTCATAAGGAGCGTAGCACACCAGAAAGGCACAAGTTTTAGACCATACCGTCTCGTCGTCAGTTTTGATAATAATATTTATTGAAAGGCATCTAAAAAGTAAAAACTAGTGTGCAATGAATAAGAACATGCAAGTTTAATGTGAAGCGATTAAATATACGCAGAATAATATATGTAGCCTATTTAATATAGGAACATTTGTAATTTTTTATAAATACAATTAAATAGAATTAAACTTGAATTAATTAAAATTTGGAGTATATTTCAATACTACGATATCAAAATATTAATACCAATCACGGATATTACTGTAATAAAAAATAGACTTTAACGTAATACTGTAAAGTTTAAATTTTATTGTAATAATTATAATAAGTTATGAATCATCTAATTCTGTATTTAGTATTACCATTTACATTTGAAATTCGAATATTGTCAAAAAATGCAGTCTGCGTAAAGTCTAAACAAAAAATACAAAAGGATTGAAACAGCAAAAAAATACTACCTTCACACTTCGAATTTTCGAAATGTTCCTGGTTTATTTTAATTTCTAAGGCTCATTTATTTATAACATTAGGTAATTAAAAACTCATTATTATCCTTAACAATTTAAGTTACTAAAAATTTTATCTCATTTTATCGTGAGACCATTTACGAATAAATCGTGATTGAAGTTGATACGATATCATATCAGTTAAATAACTTATGAATATATGATTGTGTATATTTAACATCCGCTTGTTGATACATTTAAAATAGATATATCTATTGAATCATAACATTTATTTCTCTATTATTTACATTTATTATATCGCTCTATTTTTAGATCAATTGAAACAAGTTGCATTCAAATTCTGTGTGGTTTTTATGTAGTTATGGTAAGTATTTTAAAATCCAGATTTATTTGTATATTGTTTATTTATAATAACATACATCTTTTTAATCATTGATCTCTTGCCTTTATAGTATTTTAAGACATATGTTGAAGATTGGTTTAAATATAATACACATATTGACTGCTGTATTGGTCTAGTGGTCAGTTTGTGTGGCTACAGACATGAGGTCCAGGGTTTGAGACCCTGGTTAGGCAAATATAAAAATTGATATTGAGTTTCCTGTTAAGATATTCTCAGTATTTGCCCAAAATTGAGAGTTGGCAGTGTGTTAAACCCATATGCCTCTGACAGTGTGCTACGCAGCAGGTTTATACTCTAAAAACCCTCTCTGCTAGGAGTGAAGAGGCCTGTGTAACAAAATGGTTCATCAGAATCTAAAATTTAACAGCCTTATCTTAAAGCTTACTTAAAACAATATTTTGCAAGGTACAATGTGTTTGTTTTGTGTGTAAAGTAGAAATTAGAAGAATACTTGTTTTTATCAATAAAATCTTTAAAATTGTAGGTATTTAATTTATGTGTTCCAAAAGTTACACTACCATTACAGGAATCCTAATTCAATATTGTAAGTAATTTAAATATAATTGTTTTCCTACACTGTATTACATATGGTCCACATTGCTCTACTTGTGAATTCATTCATGTGAGTCCAGAAAAATCTGTCCGGTCAGCTATAACATATTATTAACCAAACTATTACTAACCATTCAATACAGCTTATATTACATTTTTCAGGCTTCATACAGCAATAGTTTCTTTAGTAATGTGCTAAATCCTTTGCTACCTTTCAAAATGCTTTTAAGAGGATATTCACTGTGTGTATTGATGATTGACATAGTATGGGTTATTGTAAATGCTATTTATGCTATATTGCATGCAGTTTATGAAGTATTTAGACCTCCACCACTTAAACCTGTGGAGAATGAAACAGCTCTGGTGAGTTTTATTATATGCATTTTTTTCAGCCTATATAGTTGGCCAAGTAGCTAGACATATAGAAAACAAAAAATGTTTATTAAAATAAGTTGCCTATAATTTTTAATTTAAGTAATTTTAATTTTTATTAATATTTTCATTTAATGCTATAATTTTCAGGTTGTTGGATCCGGAAGGGGTGTTGGACGTGAAATAGCTATACAACTAGCATACTTAGGTGCCAAAGTGATTTGTGTTGACCATAATGAAGCGAACAATACAAAAACAGTTGCTTACATTAAACGCAAAGGTGGTGCAGGTCTCAGTTATACTTGCGATGTTACAAAGAAACAAAATGTTGATGAATTGGCAAATAAAATAAAAAATGAGATAGGATTTGTCAGTATGGTGTTTTACTGCTGTGGAATACCAAGTCCAAGGTCCTTGATGACTCAACCACCACAAGATATACATGATACATTGGATCTCACACTTACATCATATTTTTGGGTGAGTAAGAAATTGAATTATTGATTTTGATGTTATCCATATTCATAAACTTCTAGGTAAACACTCCTAGTTGACTATTGACAATTGTTCAATTAAATATACAGATTTAAAAATTCTTTGTTCAAACAGGCTTTTAAAGCACTTCTCGGTCATCAATATATTGTATTTAGAGTATTTAACCATATACCATTTTAAATGTACAACTGATGATACTAAAGTACTAGTTAGACTCTTAAGTTTCGTAATTCTGAGAAGAACCCATAACAAACTCAGTTAAGTGTCCTTTTTTGTTTGACAGTGTTAGAATTTCATTTTTAATAATTTTTTTATCCATCAGAGCAATTCATTCAGTCCCACTTTTTTTCTACCTTTTAATAAAAGATTTAAATTTATTTAGTGGTAACTTTAAAACTTCTTCTGAGACATTGCTATTGAAACATATACGCTTCAATAAACTTTATATAACCTACTGCAATTTATAACAATGTTATTTATATTTTTTATGTCATTTGAGGTCCATTCACTTTTCTTCATAAAAGACTCAATATTTTTATGTATGTACTACAAGTTTTCTAATTTGTATACACAGTGTAACTGTCATTATTTTGACTGCTCTAAATTTTTAAACAAATAATACTATTTGTATACTATAACATACATATTACTATTCACCTCTTAATATCAGGTTAAATTACTTCTATTATCTATTACATTCTGAATTTTACCTGACAAATAAATTACATATGATGCATAGATCAATTTTTTTAACAGTGTACAATTATGATACACAAAATACAAATTAAGATGATAATTATTATCTTATTGGCTTTAATGAAATCTCAAAGGGTCAGACTGGCAGTGCATGCAAGAGTTGAGAGAGAGAGAGAGAGAGAGGGAATGTTGGTGCCAACACTTATGTATGGTAGTGAAAGTTGGGTATGGCAGAAGAATCACAATAGTAAAATGAATGTGGTAGAGATGAGAGCGTTGAGAAGTATGAATGGAGTAAAACTGAATGACAGAGTAAGAAATACTGTGATAAGAGAATGTTGTGGTATAAAAGAAGACATAGTGACTAAAATCGAGAAAGGTATGCTTAGATGGTTTGGGCATGTAGAGAGAATGAATGAAAGGAGACTGACAAAAAGGATTTATGAGTCAAGAGTGAATGCGAAAGTTGGAAGGAGAAGACCAAGGCGAACGTTCGTGGACTAATACCAGGACATTTTAAATAAGGGCCAGGTCGAGATTACTCTAAACCGACGAACTTGTATGATACGTTTAATAAGAATGAAAGAAGGGAAGGAGATATGGAAGGTAGTGGTCTCTGCCTACCCCTATGGGAATGAGGTGTGATGCTGTATGTATGTATGAAAAAGATTTTTTATTTAAAAAGCTCTTTTGAATTGTCTTAGTCTATGCACTTGAAACCCTCTCTCCTATCAGAGCGGAGACCTAAGCCCACTCTTTTTTTTAATAAATAAGAGATGTTCCTTCTGTTGCAGTTAATAGATAACTTTATACCAGAGATGAAAGCGAGAAATCATGGTCATATTGTAGCCCTGACCTCAGTCGCTGGTCTGAGCTATATAAAGCATCAAATGCCATTAAGTGTTGCTCAATTTGCAGTCCAAGGACTTGCTGAATCTCTTATGGAGGACCTGAGGATTCATAAAATAAACGGTGTCCATGTCACACTGAATCATATTTATCCATTTATCGTTGAAGAAAGCTCTGATTTGAGAATGAAGTAAGTAACGTTTTTAATGCTCTATGATAAATTATGTTGTTTAGTATGTTTCTTTTTACTTATTAAGGATACATGTTGGTTATAAAGGGTTGTCTGAAAGAAATTATTTAATCTTTTTGGCTGTAAGTATCAAAAAATTACGCGTAATACGATAAAGAGAGGAAGTGAGAGACACACGCGGCCGTACACATCAGCGGAAACGAAAACAGTGTTGTACATTTTTCTCGCTCTTTTCTTACGGCCGTATTCCGTTTGTTGGAGTGAGAGAAAGAACACGTCACAAGCTAACTAAACGTGCTAATAATAGAAATGTAGATGTTGCGTATCTGTAGTGGCAACACTACATTTATTTTTATTTATACACTTACATATTTTAAAATAATTTTATACCTTGTTTTTACTGAGAAATATTGTATTATATAAATATACTAGGATATACATTATGAGATACATATATCATAAATATAGTAAAATTAATTGTCAACCAAAGGACAGATCCGTACATCTCATTTTTATATACGTAGCAGTGCGTAAACGCTGTTACCATCTCAAGTGGTCGTAAGGGCCTGCGTACCCTCAGACCCTGTCCCAGGTAGCAAAGGCAACCACGTCTCGAAATCACGCTCTAGTTATATTTGTTGTCTCGGTAAATACGCGTTGCTACTTATATATTTATAAACGTTATATTTATAACAGTGTCTCCTCTATCCTTACAACCAGCACACCGTAACCATCATCCAATCCCTTTCAGTACAATCCTTCTGACTCAAAAATAAAAGTGAAAGTGCTTTATTGGTGTAGTCTTCTGATTAGGTGATCCTACATCACCCCACCAGCGACCACCACGTCGCTTCACTAGTAACCTACATCGCTTTATATCAACTCTTTGGGTACTTTGTTATAAAAATACTATTTTTAAACGATTTTGCGCTTTAGATAATATAGAAAACTTGAAACGACTTATTTATAATGCTTTAATGATTACAAAAAAAATAATAAAAGTGGGTGTGCACAAAGTCAGAAGTGAAACTTCTTTAGCAAACAAATTTTTAACCCTTGTTTATATTTATACAAATCTAAAACTTTAAATTTTCGATACTTAGATGTGTTAGGAATTGACATCTCAAATGGCGAATTGTAAACATAAATGTCACGTGTTTTTGTTAATATTGGAAAAGAGAATTTATGAAATATTTTTATTATATATTTTATGAAAAATTATTAAATTATTAAATGATGAGTGGCAAATTAAAATGCCATTTTATCTAACTTTCATACGGATCAGCATAACAAACGCTGCACATCTTCGTGACGCTAACTACGCGTTTCCTTCGTAAAAATTTCACCCTTATGATTACAAAAGATATTGACTAAAGTAACTCTTCTAATATTCAAGTTATTGAATCTAAAAGCGTTAATTTTTTTAAAGTATAATGGTGATGATGGAGTCTAAGATGGTTTCGCGTTAACCTGGCTTATTTATGTCCTAATAATTTTGCTTGGTGAAAATTTGTTTTTTTTTTATTTAAGGATACCAAGTTACTTTGGCACAATAACACCATCGAAAGCAGCGACCTCTATTTTGGAGAGTGTCCTCAGGAATTACCCGGAAGCATCCGTTCCCAAACACTTCCTGTTTCTTGGACATTTATTACGTATACTGCCGAGGAAGGCCACAGTTTTAGTGAGAGATCTCTTAGATACTGGTGTGGATTTCGCATGAATCAGATATTACTCTATTTAAGGTGATGGACCAATATAATAACTGTACAAATTGATACTAACCTGCATCAAAGAAATAGCCAGTGTGACTTGCTTCATATATTTATTTGAGAAACAAAGTTAAATAAAAAATATATTATTCCAATATTTAATTACATTGAAGCCATTCAAGTGAAGGATTAATTCCAAATTCTTATATTGGGATGAGGAGTTGAACCTATTCGAGTTGACTTTTCAATTAATATTGTAAAATTTAACTATCATCTAGTTTTAAGCTGCCTTTAACAATTCGATAAACAAGTGGTTGCAAGGTTACCGGGAGAAAAAGTGAGATAGGCAGTGAAATTGGTAGAAAAGTAGGCACTTTTCACCCGCATAAACAAAAAATGGAACTTTTCATCCTGCTCTAAGAAAACAAAACTTATATCAGACCATAGGTAAGTAAAAGTAAAAGATCAAAACAAAAATGAAACAGACTCGAATTTAAAAAAAAAAGAATTTTTTTATCAAATTAATTTAGTTGCTATATACAGGTTACATTGGTGTTGACATATTTGTTAGATTCACTGTATTTGCCATTTAATGGCGTGCCGATAATTAGCAGGCAATAATTATTAATTAGTAGCAGCCCATTAACATCCCACTGCTGGGCACATGCTTCCTCACTCCGAGGAGCGAGGGTTTTAAGAGCATAGACCCACCACGCTGCTCCACTGCGGATTGGCAGGCATAGTACACAAGTGCACTCTCTATTCCTTCACTCTCATAGTCCGATGTGAAATATTAATGTGAAATTAATTAATTTAAGAATTTATTATATAAGCTTAGGTCATCATGTGAAAATTTGTCTACACTATAACATTTTATTACAAAAACTTTTGCAATGTCCTTTGCATTGGTGATGATTTATTATATTTTTAACTGTTATTATTATAATATAATTTTTTTATGTCTTTATGTGTGTT
The DNA here is from genome assembly GCA_015832385.1 of Elymnias hypermnestra. Lineage (NCBI taxonomy): Eukaryota > Metazoa > Arthropoda > Insecta > Lepidoptera > Nymphalidae > Elymnias > Elymnias hypermnestra. Next base: position 431,355 of record JACTOM010000082.1, read on the forward strand.
TAGTGAAAATTTGAAATTATATAAACACTCAATTTATTTATATAGTTAAAACCGTTTTTCATGCCATCACCATAATGAAGTCCTAAGTGTCCTACTTTCTAGTTTTAGTGCCATTTGTCAAAGGATATTAAAACACCCAATTTGCCATGTTTTACCAAAATGTAGTATATAAGTCAATTATAGTCCTGACTGATATATTTTTGTATTTTTTGTTATAATTTAATCATCATATTTTATGTATATGAAAGATCAACTATTAGTTATATAAACAAATCTATCTTGACTTGATAAAGATCTTGTTTAGTATTAAGTGATGAAATAATTAACCTAAAAAATATTTAATATATAACGCCTAAAGATAATTATTGCTCAAATAATAGTACAAAAATGATCTTGCCACATATTTCTAAAATATTCTTGTTACTACTATTCTTATAAAAAGAAACTGATTTTATTTAACATCACTTGCACAAAGCCTTGTTATTGTAAGATTGTATGGAAGCCATTAAAAAAAGCATTAGGTGGTTTTATGAAACAGCTGATGCCAGCTATGGACGTCGCCATATGAGCCTAAGTTACACATGGAAAAAACGTTTTCACTTCAATAAATTGCCTCTTATTAGTTTATTACCATCATAAAATGTATCATCACCATCAAACTCTAACCTGCATGCATTAAGTAAAGGTAATTTTTAATAGAATATTCAAACATAATAAGACTAATTTATCATGGCATTTTATGTTTAAGAATAAAATATTGTTATACAATTAAATTTTATTTTCCAGTAAAGAGAATTCACTTTTATTTATTTTAATATTTCAAATACCAGTTTTATAATAATCCTTAGGCAAAGCAATACTTGAAAGCTACTTATTATATGAAACGTTACATAGATAAAGTAGCTGTTTCATACAAAAGATTTGTTTGCACATTTAAGTATACTTTATTCTTGTTGATTATTCTATCCACCATGACTGTTCCCAGGAATGTAATTCATTTAGGTCCTCATCAGTTCACAGATAAAGTTGTGGGTTTAAATTGTGGACAGGAACCATTGTGTGAAACCAGCTTGAAAGTTCATTTTAAACCCCTGATCATGCTTTTCGGGAAAGGAAAACATAGTGAGAAATCCAGGCATGTTCCAGGAGTAATTCTGAGTTATGTATGCCTGCCAACACAGTGGAGCAGAGGTGGGCGAATGGTCTATAAGCGAGGAGCCCTGTGGCCAGCAGTGAGACATTAAAAGGCTGCTATATACTTTTGTCTTTATTTAGAAAGAGTTCAGTTATACATGTACTGAAGGAATGTATCAATCTTTAGATATTCAATCTTAAAAAAACCTCAATACACTATATGATAGTGTTTTGCCTTATCTCTAATTTTTAAAATCTTAAAAATGAACATGACTGTAACTTTTTATCTTCACTAACTTCTCCCTAACTTCTCTCTTCTCCCTCTCAACTTCAGCTCGCCTCGCCCGATCATACTTTTCGTAACACTCTTGTCACCTATTCATCAGCTTACCCTCCAAGCGTGCCTAAAGAAGTTTTACTTCAAACCTTTCCTTATAATAATTTTATGAGCAGGCATCCGAGTGTGTACACTTATTACAAAACACAATATTCATATCTTTTTTAACTGTTTCACTGTTTATTAGACTTCTCACCAATTTACCTAGTTTCACTACATTAGCTACAGCTCGGTGTTTTTGAGCCCTCAAATTTTTCAATTTCTTCTCTTTTATTGCCAGGCGTTGCCTAAGAATTTCAATAGTTCTTTTCATTTTATTGATAGGCGAGCTAGCAGCTAAGCTACCGGATAATGGAGTTATGTCTCTGTATCTGTATTGTGTAACTTTGCGTTTTGGCTTCAATTTAACCTGTGGACAAGTAGGATTATCTACAAAAATTGCTTAGACCTGCAAGCATACAAATAAGAGCAACAATAAATATCATTAAAAATGATCAAAATATTCTCATAACATTTGTGGCCTGCACCAATATATTTATAATATTGATTATTCTATAAAAAAAAAGGTTGCCAATCCATAATTTAGATGATGAATAAGAGTGGAAGTAACAGCGCTAATCTAAGTAAAATAAACCAAAAACAGTACCCCATTGATACTGATATATCAGTGCAGAGAGAATGTTGTAGTATAAAAGATGTATTGACTAAAGATGAGAAAGGTATGCTTAGATGGTTTGGGCACGTAGAGAGAATTAATGAAAGGAGACTGACAAAAATGATTTATGAGTCAAAGAGTGAATGGGAAAGTTGAAAGGGACCAAATCCAGGATATTTTAAGTAAGGGTCAGTCAAGAGTACTCTAAACTGACAAACTTGTATGCAAGGTTTAATGAGAATGAAAGAAGCAAAGGAGATATACAAGGGTCATGGCAAGTGGACGCATATGGTCTCTACCTACTCCTATGGGAATGAGGTGTGATGCTATGTATGTATGTGTAAATATACAAAAGATTCGTCACAGTTGTCCTAAACAACCTACCGGCATAAATAATGTGGGTACTGACTCAAAGTGTAGCCTTACTCGTTTTGTGCCTCTTCCTATAAAACAAATTGCTTCAAAATGTCTACTGCATATTTTGGAATTCTTTTTTGGCACCCAATCCCTTTTGTTCATCATTTTGAGCCATTTTTCCCTTATATTAGAGTTGTGAGGAAATCTGAAACAATAAAATATTTTTTATAATTATCTCTATTTAATAAATAATAAAACAATGACAAGTCTCATAATATTTCATGAATAAATTTGGATTGACAGTAATATATTAATCAAATAATATAGTGATATATTCATTCTATATTAGAATGCCTGAAAATTAGTTTATTCATATATTCTTATGATACTGATAAAAAAATCAGTTTAAAATTATTTATTTATTAATGTATTTTGCGAGTAAAATAAACTTTCGATTTCTTTTCTGTGGTTGTATGTGTTTAAACCTTGCTGCTGCAGTGGTGTGCATACTGGCTTTAGAGGTTCCAGGCTCAATCCTTGATACAACAAATTTAGGAAATGGCATTTTCTAATTACCACCGTCATTGCGAGTTACCTTACCGCGAAGCTGTATGACAAATCAAAGAGATTTGTGGTCCGGTATAACACTGTAGAAACTATATGTGGTAAGTTGCCTCTTACCAGATTAGTGCGCTGCCATCTTAAGACTATTATCATGTACCAAGTTAGCGCTTGGCTGTGATCACACTGGTGTAATTTGTCTGCAATAAAAAAATACGTAAAGAGCTAGTTAGTATATTAAAAGCATTAATTAATACAAATCTTTCATAATACTTATTGACCCAATTTCGAATTGACGGCAATGCATTATCCCGTATATTCTTATCACAAACAATTTTTATAGGATTGTTCTATTCTAGTATACTATTTATCAGTCAAAACTTAATAAAACTTACACATGAAAAGTATAATTGTTTGGGTTCGCCTGTTTACTTGAGTTACAGCCAGGAACAGTACATGTAACCATTGTTATTTAAAATAATAATCAGTTGATTTAACTTGTTTTGAATTTTCTGATATTCTGCGAAAATAAAAGATTTATTTTTCCACTCGCTCTTTTGTTTTGGCACTTGCCACTAACGCTACAAGATTCATACAAATTAATCACAATGAAATTCAAATCTTAACAAATGGAGTTAAAGTATATTTTAAAATAACGATAATATATGTGATTATTATAGTTGTTTTCATGAAATTGTTATTTCAAAAAGTACTTTCTATCAAGGCAGTAAGGTTTAATATCAGTTACACTCTTTTGAAAAGTCTTGTAAATATTGACATTTAAGTTATTTTTAATCTTTCCCTTTAATAGGTTAGGCAAAAGTTTTGACCAAAATGGTCGAATCTTTTATCTCGATAGCAGATGTTGGGGGCATTAGAATATATGGTGTGTAAACAACTTATTTTTTTTTTTATTATTTATTTATACACCTTATTGCACGTCATTTCTTCCAAACAACCTTGGGTTAAAAGAAACTGAAAGTAATATAGAAGGTAGGCAATAAAATAACCCTAGATACTAATGTCTACATTCTAATACATGTATGACAATAAATATATTAATAAATTAATATTATAACATAGATACATAGATTTACAAAATGTGTACATACATATCTTCTTATCCGTCATGGAAAGTGTGGCAGATGTGAAACGTCGATTTTTTAAAAGTAAAACAAGTTATTTGTCATGTAGTAGACAATATACACTAGGTGGGTGCGGCGAGAGACAATGAAGAATCGCTAAAACGACCTGGAAAAAGCGTCTTGGCGATGCGTCACAACAGCATGCATCAGGCTCACTTACTCTTCAAGATATTTCACATCAAAACGATTTCGTCACTATCCTTTTTTGACATATGCATAGACGTATTTATCTCCTCTTCCTTGCACCGACGATGCGTCATATATATTGAATGCAGGGCGCTCTTAAATGCTTAATATATTACTTTGCTCTATGTTCAACTGAACATAAATATTCCCTAGAAATAAAATGTTAGTCCTCACGTAGTAGTAGTAGCGTTATTAAGATGTAAGTAGTACCAAAACGGTTATCAGGGATTTTGATATCCACAATTTAATTCTACACAGGGATATATTTTTTCCATAGAAAATATTGTATGTGATAAAATTATTATGCATTTCAATAGAAGTGAATACAAACATACATTGTATTCTATTTTAATATAAAATTGATGAAAAATATAATATGTTACATAACTCAATCGTAATAACCTGGAAGTAATGTAAATAGTATAAACATAAATTTTATTATATTTTAATCTAAAATTGATAATAAATAAGTTGGATAACTCAAATGTGACAAACTTAAACTAATGTAAAAGGCTAGAGCCTATACTTAGAACGGCAGAAAAAAGTACATGTCAAATATTACTTTCAAATTGTAACAACTGGTGTCGCTATTGCAGCTGTTTTTTTTTATTCTTGAATACTTCAGTTTTGTGTTTGATGAAAACAAGAACTTTTGTTAATAGAGGATATAGTGTTAAAGTGTTTTATACGTTTTAATTATCAGTTTCAATTTTAATAAAGTGTTAAATCGTTTATTTGTGGGGAAATATCAACGGAGCTTTCAAAGTAAGTTGTAGCTTTATATCGTAGCGAAGACATTAACAGCCGATCGATAATACAAAATAACTTTTATTTACTAACATAAATGTATGTTGAAATATATGTTTAATAAAGCTATGTAATTTCGCATTATGCAAGGTATCTTATAGTAACGTAAAATGGGTCACTGTCACACATCGAATTATTAAATTTCTGATTCAATTCCAAGTTTTACTTTAAACTCTTATAAGTATAAGTCTTAATCATATTTGCAATCGTTAATAAAATACGTTACGTTAATTGCGTTCATTCAATTGAGTTCAATATTTTTTTTAAGTTGTAGTGGATGACATTTAATCTGAATACATCTTTTTAAAATATTAATTCATTTATGAAATATATTTTACCAAAACTTGTACAAAGTTCAAAAGAGTGTGCTAGATCTTATAAGTGATTGGTTTTAAATATTTTCTATATGATCTAGTTTTAATTTGATTTTAACAGCAAATATAGGATCTATGAATTTACAATTACCCTTGCAGTAAATGTTCTAGATTATTTTAGAAATATGGCACCTATGTTTTGCTTATTCTCTACTTACACAATGTAGGAGTTTTGTTGAAAAAAATATTGATCATTATATTTGTATTATTCAATTTGTAACTGAGAAATCACAGATCTTTTTTATATTGCTGGCTGGTTAGTGTCAGACAATAATGTCACATCAAAGTAGTACCTCAGAAAGTGTTAATTTCCCTATACATGAAATATTTTATCTACTGATTGTTTTGTAATTAGTATTGGCTTTCATTCAAAAGAGTCACATGATATACTTAATTAAAACTTTGTTCACATATTAATGTGTTTTAAAATCTGTAACAATTATTACTAAGTCACACTCACGAGTTTCTAAGTGAATGAATCTTATAAGTAATCATTGTAAGAAACCTGTGTTATGGGGCCACATCACATGATTTATTTGCCATTGACACATATTATTGACAATGTCAAATGATTTCCTGTATGTAACATATAAGTAATATATAAGTTCTAACATTAGCTACAGCTGAACCACCAGTATAGGCTGAGATAAATAATGAAGTGTAATCTTAAATGTGCCCTTCTGGGAAATACACCTGCTATGTCAGTCTGGTCATTAAAAGAAATGGAACAAAGCTATTTTAATTATTATTTATTTCAACTCTATGTATCTGTTGTTATATGCTGAATGGAATGTAAAGTAAATTGCTGTATAGCTAAATAATTGATATAGAAATAAATAAGTGATTTGGTAAGGAAAATTTTAGAACTTTATTTAAAATAATATAATATGGTTAAGCTACTCTATATTAATTGTTTAATACTTTATTTGTGACACATTTGGTTGTGTTATACTAATACAAACCTTCGGCTAATCATTACCATGCAATTATATAAAAAATTTAACCAAAGATTATTAAATTTACATCATAAACTACATTATATGTATGTTATGAATATGTATGGCATTTCTAAATAATGAAATGAAATAGTAATATAATAGATAAACCTTTATTCAGTCCTCATAAATAAACCTTTATACCTTTTTATACCACATTTTAGAGTGAAGAAGGTTCAGAAATCATTTGTTGGGTTGAACATACTCATTTTTAATAAGTTACCTGAATTACTTCTGAGTCTGCCTCAACATAGATTTAAGAAGTATTTTAAAAATATACTATTACAAAAAGCATATTATAATAGTGATTATTATTTAAGTGTAAAAGGTGTTTGGTCGGATAGATTAATGACTATTCAAAAGAGCTTATTGAGCGTACTTGAATGAAAATATTTTGCTTTTGTTTGTCAGACACAAACAAAACCTAATTAACAAACATAAATTTATAGAAAGAGTAAAATAATAATCTATGTTATTTAATGTTTTTCTAAAGCAATTATTGTTATTCACTGATTGAGGTTTTCGGAACTGATGAATTTTTTTGCCATCTTATTCTCAGACTGACGGTGACATTAAAGAATTACTTAAAATCTATAAATAGACTCCACATTTAATACAATTGCGTCCTTTATTTCACGATCATTAGATCACAATAAAAAATTTTTTGGAGTTATCGTTTCGCTCAGAATTGAGGGACAAAGTAAGGTGGGTTGAAAAGGCAAGAATTTAGTAATTTCCATTTTTTATTTGTTGCTGGTAGATTAGAGCTTGTTTGTGATGGTAGTGTGCTAATCTGGTATAAACAAAATTGTTTGTTAATTGTTTTATTCAGATCACCTCACAATGTGCTATAACAACAAATGGGCACAATGATCTTGCAGAAGTTTAAACACAATATTTAAGACTATTGGCATGCATATGTATGAGTGTGTGTATGTGTGCGTGCGTGCGTGTGTGTGTGTCTGTGTGCGTGTGTGTGTATGTGTTGGTTGCGTGGGTGTGTGTGTGTATATTTTGGTGATAAAATTATACAGCTGACTTTAATAAGTCTTCAGTTTTCTCATAGTTAAGCGTAATTCAATAAAATTGTCTTCGCATTTGGTTTTTGTCAGTGAATAGATGTTTAAAATGCGGCAATCTAACTCTTATGGTTTCTATGGAGTATCTTAAGGCCTTTGTAGGTAGGACAGAGAGATTTTGTGGGAGAGTGGTAGTCGCCTGTTTCGACACAGAGCTGACTGCGGTGTACCGCAAGGGTCAGTGCTAGGGCCCGTATTGTGGAACCTAGGATTTGACTGGCTCTTACGATGCCCACTCCTCTCCGGGATGAGCATTTTATGTTATGCTGACGACACTCTAGTCACAGCACGGGGAAGGAATTTACGAGGAGGCAGCTCTGCTTGCCGAAGTCGGAACGGAGTTGGTAGTCGATAGAATCCGCAGTTTAGGTTTGAAAGTGTCTGCTACCAAGACGGAAGCCTTACTCTTTTACGGAGCTCGTAGGGGTCCTCCACGAGGTGCAGTAATAACCCTGAGAGATGCGGTTGTGGAACTGAGGATCCAGATTAAGTACCTGGGTCTAATACTTGACGGCTGGTGAAACTTCCGGGCTCACTTCGCTCAGCTGACTCCCCGCCTCATCAATGCAGCAGCGGCGTTAGGTCGTTTGCTACCAAACGTGGGAGGACCAGAATCACCTTACAGAAGGCTTTATGCCGGAATAATCGCCAGTATGGCACTGTATGGTGCACCTGTGTGGACCAACGCCCTAACCACAAAGAATAAAACTCTATTACGGCGGGCCCAGAGGATTATACCAATCAGAGCTATACGGGGGTACCGTACAGTGTCATGGACGGCAGCGACACTCCTGGCAGGTGATCCCCCATGGGAGCTCAGAGCGGAAGTTCTCACGGCTGCTTACCAGTGCAGAGCAGCCGCGAGAACCAGAGGGGAATCACCAGACGCTGACGAGATAAGGAGGGTCAGGGTTCTAGCTAACAGAGCCTTGACCCAAAGATGGAAGGAGGATCTCGGGTCCCCAGTAGCGGGCGGGGCCATAATAGGGGCGATCTGCCCTCATCTTGACAAATGGCTGGATAGAGAGCACGGATCGCTCTCCTACAGGTTGGTACAGGTGCTTACCAGTCATGGTTGCTTCGGCAAATACCTGTACCAAACTGTTGGCTGTGAACCGTCGGCAAGATGTCACGAGTGTGGTGCCTCGTCAGACACAGCCCACCACACTGTGGCAGAATGTCCCGCCTGGGGACCTCAGCGACTCATTTTGACGTCGCTGATCGGCACAGACCTCTCACTGGCAAGTATAATAGGAGCAATACTTACCAGCGAGCAGGCCTGGAGAGCGGTTGCCTCCTTTTGCGAGACTGTCATCTCGCTTAAGGAGGCACGGCAAAGGGAGAGGGTGAATGCCGCCGAAGCACTCCAGCCCCGACGAAGGAGTGCAGGAAACAGGAGGCGGAGATTCGTACAACTCCTCCTGTAGAATATCTGTGAGCTGCAACCGGGGGGCCAGAGAGGAATGCCTCATACGAACCTCTGGCTCCCCACACATGGTTGATGGCGGTCCCGCTGGGTTTTAGTGGGTATTGCGAGTTTGTACCCTCGCCGAGTCCCACACTCCCGACCTTCAGTCGGGGTGCGTAAATGCATTTCCCAGCTACAAAAAAAAGGCCTTTGTAGGTAGTGTCTTTGTCTTTGCTGTTAGGGTGGTAAATTACCATGGCAGAAGTCTTCTATCAGTTCTCCAGACTCTGACATTCTGAAATTTGCCATACCAGCTATGAAACGCAGAAGCTATGTTACCCTATTTGAGTTCTAGCACTTAAGGGCCATTCGTGCGATTTACAATATAGGTCCAGAAGAGTCGCTAAGAAACAATTTCAAGGCAGTTAACATAATGAGAATTCACTGTGTATACCTATTAGAAAACTTGTTATACGTACATAAAAACATTGACTCTTTTAATAAAGAGAGTGAATGTATATCATATAACTTACGAAACAAAAACAAACTTGTTTTAAATTCTAGTAGGCTGCATAAAATTAACAACTCATTTAAGGATAACTGCATAAGTTTCTATAATAAACTCCCACAAGACGTTTTAGAACTGTCAATTAATAAATTCAAAGTCTGTTAAAAGAAAGTTGATAGTAAAATCGTATTATTAAGTTGCAAGAGTACTGTACTGTAGAGTGCTGTAATATGCCTACTTGAATAAAGATATTTTGATTTGATTTGATTGTTTTAATGTATTGTCTTGCGTTTTAATGTATTTTATTACTAAAATGCTATATGTCCGATTAAAAGTTGTATTGTAATTTCTAAACAATATTGATCTTAGAGATTTCACATCAAATAAACATATTTTTCCAAGTCACTGTTGGACCAATCTGTCATTTCGGTTAAATTTTCATGTAGTAAAAATAAATGTAATAATTTATTTTACATTGGTGACAATGAATGGTATAGGAATCGACTTGGACGTTAATGGGTATTATCGCCCATAGAAAATGCTTTTTATTGATCTCTCATTTTTCGTTTGTTGATTAATTGCCACCCTAATGACAGAGAGCATTAGGGATTCGCAATTTATTGTTAATTCGATGGGAAATGATCGACGCTCACAATAATCGTCGCATATTATAATTTCCCCCTTTCTGAATGCCTTTTATATTAAGGAGAATTTATGTGGCAAGGAATTCTTCCTTTAGTGACTCTTCAAAATGAGACTTTCCGAAAATTCAGGAAACTATGTCGATTATTTGCATACATTGCCTAAGACTTTTTTTTATATATTTGACTGTATCCTAATTTTATGCGATGATGCATATGAGACAGACAATGTACCTCTTAATAGTTTCTACACAGCATTGTACTGGAACACATTTTTTTACATGGTGATACGTCTTTACTGGTAGGGCGGTAATTAGCCGAAGATTCTCACCAGTCCAGATCCAGACAAATTAGAAAATGCAATTTCCAATTTTTTTATTTATTTAAGGTCCGCCAACAGGCAACAACAACACTTATAGAATTACACTTAGCAGCAGTCACAGTGCACATCCAGTTATAGGCGAACTCGACATGCGTTACATACAAGGTGTTAGGAGACGGCATCCGGAAACGAAGGCAGATGATAGTACTAATGACGAGAGACACTAATTGACACCTTTGATCTTGGGACAGAAAAAAATGGATTCTGATTTAAAAAATATCATATATTTACCACGTTTTATTAGCGTTATTTACGTTCTAAATAAAAAACAACCAGCACAGTCTCAGTCTGGGTCAACGACCTCTAGCTACGAGCGCGCGGGCAGCTAGAGGCTGTTGACCCGTGTTGTGCTATGCTAATAAAACTTTTTAAAAATACGTCTTTTTTAAACAGGATTGATTTTTTTTCGTCAAAGGTGTCATCATTAGTACTATTTAATTGTCAGTCTTCGTTTTTATAAGTCTCCTAACACTTTGTATATATATTCAAGAACAGGTTATAAATTTTAAAAGACAAATAGTGTACATAATTATAAAAGTAACAAATCAATATAATACATATTGGAAAATATCTTGGCAGAATGACAGAATAGGCAGGCTACTGCGAAACGATTATAGCATCAAAACTGTCTTCACTCCCTTACAAAGGATTATAAACATGGTAAGATCTCCGAAGGATCGTTTACCGTATCAATGTCCGGGCGTTTACAAAATTGACTGCAGCTGTGGAAGCTCTTATATTGGGCAAACGAAGCGTTCCATAGCAACTCGTGTGTCAGAACACATAAATGCTGTCAAGCACAACGACATACAAAAATCTGCGATCGCGGAGCACATTTTGCAGCAGGGAACTCAACACTGGATAGAACTTCATAGCCCGAAAGTTCTTTCCACGGACCGCCATTATATGCCGAGATTAGTTCGCGAGGCCATTGAAATTAAAAAATATCCTAATTTCAATCGTGAAGATGGTTTTAAGCTGGCTGATACGTGGAATCCAGTGGTGAAGCTATGCCAAATGAACAAACGACGCAATTTTTCAAAATTAAAACGTGACGTTGTGAGTGTAGTATGCCGACAAATGGATGTGGGTGCCGTGAAAAATAAAAGAATCAGACGTAGGGTAGACAGATTCTGCCCTTGACAGCTTGACACAACCGACCACAGCAGTATCGTCGTGACCACGATCCATGCAACTGGGTCGAAATATCGGCAAAATTAAAAATTAAAAATCGCCATCGTGATATGTACCCGTTCAAATAGTCAATATGTTGATAAACCACGAAAATTTAAGTTTAAAACATCTAGCAACATTCGAACTACCCCCACTCGCTGAAACTAGTATAAACGGGCTTGCATTAGATTGCCGGGCATTCGTACTCGAAGTGCTGCCCGGTGCACACCTTGCACCCATAAATTATTGGTTATTGTCATTTAGTTAAAAAATAATTAATAATTTAGTAATAAATAATCTCTGTGAAAATTGACTGTGGTCGTTGTTATTTAAACGATGGAAGACCAGGACGCGATATACACATATCAAACAAATTTGTTAGTGTATTTGAGATTCACTAAACATAAATAAATATTTTAAAAAAAAAAAACCGCCTTCCCAACATTCTGCGGGCACTCCATAATAAGAACTGTAAAAAAAGTGACGCAATTATTTTTAACTTTTTTGAGTATATTAATATATTGGGAATAGGGTTTTTATTATTATTGCCGACAGTTTACCGCTTGACTGTGATCTCACCTGATGGTAAGTGATGATACAGTCTAAGATGGAAGCGCACTAATCTGGGAAAGGAGTGATATACGGTTACGGTTTCTTCGGCTCCTTACGGTTTTTACACAGCATCGTACCGGGACACAAATCTCTTTGTTTTGGCGGTACGTCTTTGCTGGTAGTCTTTGGTGGGTAGAAAATACAATTTTCTAAATTCGCCCTACCGGGGATCGAACCCGGGGCCACTGCTAGCAAGGTACTCGCACCACTGCGCCAGTGAAGCCGCCAAAGGTTGTTTTAAAAGCCGTTCTTTTTTTATTAAAATTTATATCTATAGTGTATAATTTTATGTATAGAACTTTTAACTATTATTTTGACGTAAACAGACTAACTTAGTTGCGTAATTTAGATCACATTAAAGCCATGATGGCTTTTAATGTGAGTTGCAGGTTCGAATCTAAGGGTCTATTTATAAAAAAGAAACTTACGAGCTTGACGACTATTTGTTTTCAATCCGTCATTGCGCTTTTCGGCGAATGATGACATCGTGAGGAAATCTGTTTATCCCGGAAGTACTTCCTGCCAAAACTCCTTGAATGAGAGCGTTTGTGCCCAACAGTTTGACGTAAGTTTATCTTGTAAAGATTTACTCGTAAGTTCAGGGGTATATAGCGAAAATTAATGACCAACTGTCGTGGCTAAGTGTAGGAGACAAATATGAAAGGATTAAATGTTGAGTTAAAATTCTCCCGAATGGGTTTGAGCTTTATTCTGGCAACAAAGCTTGGAGAAGCAAAGCGCGGCGCTAACGGTTTATTCGCACCTTACGATAAGCGCATGTGTTGTTTGTTCCTTATATTTAGGTATCTCTGCTATCTATACCAACATTGTAAAGCGTTGGAGTTTGTTTGCTTGAATGCTATCATCTCACGAACTACTGGTCCTATTTTAGAAATTATTTCAGTGTTAGATAGCCTATTTGTAGAGGAAGGCTATAGCTATATAGCATCACGTTTAAGACCAAGGCACTGTGCAACATTGAAGAATGTGTCAAAATTAAGGATTTTTCCTTTTGAAAACTTCCGCTGTTGTACCTGTAATGATGACGTGTAAAAAGGACACTTTTATTATGGGCTTTCCACAGAACAGAGCGTGAACCTTATATTCCAAATCGTTCTTTAATAATATCATCAATCGTACATTGGATATATTTCACGATTCAAATGTGCTGTGCCTTTTCCTCTCTTGGGGTGGGATTTGGTGAGTTAGTGAGCAATTTCAGCTCAAATCCAATGGAATCCTCGTCATCCTTTATTGAGAAATTACAAGAATCTCTGATGTCCCGGATGACTCCGGCTTAGAGTTCAGTAAGGCGTAAGGACGTGCGCAAACATGCACTGCCTTTTCCGGCGGTAGGATGCTGTGAAAGCCTATTTTAGTAAAGAGTTTCTTAATATTAATTTGTCTAGTATCTGAAAATTATCTAAAATAGTCGCAGATGTCTCCAGTCTTACCATCTTCCAAGGCGTTATACCAGGAAACGTTGTTAAAGCCTCATTTTAACTACGAGGGTGTCACGAATTCCCTGCAACGTGGAGTGTTTTAAAATATCTTATATCTACCAGTGATGTGTCTAGTTCGATTGTTTCATGAGGCCTGGTTCCCCGACTTGGTATTTAAGCCTTTTCCTAACCACTGGGGTATTGCGATTGATCTGCAACGATGAAGTCATTTGATTCATTATTGATTTTTCATAAAAATCTTTATATCTGTGGAAGGTTTATCCAAATTGAACGCTTTCTGAGGCCTGGCTCCCACTCGTGACATAAAGCCTTATCCTAACCACTGGGGTATTGTGAGTAATCTGCAATAATGAAATGTTCTGAAATATCACAATATCTGTGGCATTGTGTCTAGTTCGGTTGTTTCATGAGGCCTGGTTCCCCGACTTGGTATTTAAGCCTTTTCCTAACCACTGGGGTATTGCGATTGATCTGCAACAATGAAGTGATTTGATTCATTAATGATTTTTCATAAAAATCTTTATAGCTGTGGAAAGTTTGTCTAGTTTGTACGCTTTCTGAGGCCTGGCTCCCACTCGTGACGTAAAGCCTTATCCGAACCACTGGGGTATTGGAATTCTCTGCAACAATGAAGTGTTCTGAAGTATCATTATATCCGTCGCAGGTGTGTTCAGTTCGATCGTCTCCCGAGGCGTGGTTCCCCGACGCGGTGTTAAATTTGAATAAGCCATTACGCTGGCTCTCTCCGCTGTTCCCATTTCTTTTGCGTTAAATAACTTTTATGGTTCGTTTCTTCAATTTAAATTTTCTGCCGGCTTTGATGTGATACGTTTTTGCATATTACAATTTTTACATTGAACAGATTGCCTTTGTTTGTTGTCGAATTATTGCGGGCTTCTTATTATTAGACCTCGTTTTCTACATTTGCGGGAAATCGATAATCCAATTTGTAATGCGTTGATACTCTAACGAGATCTTGCAGATGGATATTGGTTAATTTAATCGCAAAAATATAACTTTAAGTACTGAAACAGGGGATGAAAGTATGTAAGATCAATTTCTAAGGTTTCGAGGTTATTAAAATTACATGAAATTTAAGATACAAAGAATTTTTTCTTTGTTTCATCAATAAAGGTAATATGAAAGTTTAGGTAGTTTCAGAGCGATGCAATTGGTTCTGTCTAGTCTGTTAGTCTATTGCTTTACTCTGACATAGATCAAATTCAGGAGTATTTCTTATGACATGAGTTCTTGGGTATTTTGGTTTTCATTACACGGAGCGAGTACTCGCTTTACGAGCAGAGTTTACAGGTTCGAACTCCTGTAGGGTGAATATAAGAAATTAAATTTTCTAATTTGCTTACGTCTGGACTGGTGGGAGGCTTCGGCTGTGTCTACTTATCACCCAACCAGATAACACGTACCGTCAAAATAAATAGATTTGTTTGCGCGTTACGAAGCCGCGTATAAACCATAACAGGCTAATTGTCTCTTACCAGATTTGCGGGCTTCCAGCTAGGACTATATCACTTATCATCAGGTGTCATCACAGTCAAGCGCAAACCAGCAATAACAAAACTCACGTAAACATGACAAGCTTCACTTTTAAGCTTTATATGTTTTATACAAGTGTAAAACTTTAGAATTCCGAGACTTAGAGGGAGGGAATAGGAAGATATGTTAGGAATTTATTGTCATTTAAATATTAAGTGTCGAAAATTAATATAAATAATTTATTGAAATCTCAAATGACGAATTGTAAATTAAAATGCCACATGTTACTTGTAAATATTAAGACTACCTAACTTTCAAACGAATTGGCATAAAAAACGTTGTACATCTTCGTGACGCTAATCACGCGTTTCATCAGTAAAAATTATACCCTCATGCGCCTAAAGAATTTTCACTTCAAAAACGACGCGAAATTATGACAAAGTTTACTTCGGCATTTATAATATTTGAATTATTGGGATATCTTGGGATTGTTACCAAGGATTATGATTATCACTCTCTTTTGGTAATGTCCGTGAAGGTGGATTATTGACATTAATTTTTAACTACTGATCAGGCCGGCCATGACTTCACGATTGACCTCGACACCCTGAACTCGGCCCATAAGAAGTCCAGGTCGGGTTGGTTCCCTAGACGGTGAGAGGAGAATTCAAAAATTGTTCGATCCTGGGTCGAAACAGACGTGATCGGCATCTACTTCGTAAGCCGTTTGCCGGTCTCCTCGGGCGGCAACGACCCTGGCAGGTGTCTGGTCACGTGGGGGTTTGTTTGTAAAACGTGAAGTGTGTAGTATGTGTATGTATGACATGCAATGCGGAGAGCTGCTATAGGCGACGCCGGTCTTCCGTTATCCACTCCAAAGCGGTCCTGTGCACCAGAGGCACAGAAATGTTCAAGAACTAAGGTACACCACGTGGACCTGAATGAACTGTGGTCGCGTGGATCTGCCGCGCTTCGTGTAAGTCGAGGAACAGGGGCACATTATACGGTCCTTAACGCGACGACTTCACCAATCGCAATCACAAAAACAATAAACCACGTGGAAAACTGCACGTTTCACCAAAAAACCACGAGGCCGGCCCCCTTTTCTCACCATCACAACGCCTCGAGTCACAGACTAATAATCCTCTAGCGGCTCACGTTATGAAACGGCGTAGGAGGCGCCCTCTATCGCATGCAGACGTGCCGCTTCCCGATAGTTAGCGAGTTAGTACCTCGGAAAGCTTACAGATGGCGCGAACAACTACTTTCCTAATGACTTCATGTTGGAACATCTACATGATACAGAAACATTTCACGTCATAACTTTTAATTCATTTCAAAAACTTGGTAATTTTTGTAGTTTTATAGTGTTACTGTAAACTTAGGTATATCTTTAACGTTGTTAAGATTTTTCATTACAAATTGTTCGTAATTAAGCCTCTCCGGCCTATAAAACTGTTTATTGGATGCTTCATGCATCGTAGCTTTAATGAAATTGAAGCGCCTTTGTGGTAAATTGATCATCATGTTATACTACGTTCATATTGGTGGCTACGATGGCTAGTGTTACAAATATTAGTATGGCTGGAATATCCTGGGTTTGTTTCTTGAAGAACAGGAGAAAATTATATGTAGGGCGAGACCAGCTAAGGCGTAAGCAAGTGATTTACCAGCTACAAGTTCAAACAAATTAAATTTCCTATTCTTAAATAACCATTTCATCGTTAAATTATACAGTTAACCCCAGTGGGATTTACCAAGTCAAAGCTCTCATATTTTTCTACGCTATCCAATAAAGAAATTATTAGCTTACAGTTATTACCATAAATTATAATATAACCACGTTTTATTACACGTAAGAACCTGTGTTATGAAATTCATAAAGCATAATGCGTCTCATTTATTTGAATAGAGTTATAAAATATATGAGTGACGGCCTCGCTGGCGCAGTGGTGCGAGTATTTGCTTTGCTAGCGAAGGTCCCGGGTTCGATCCCCGGTAGGACGAATTTAGAAAATTATATTTTCTAATTTGTCTAAGTCTGGACTGGTGGGAGGCTTCGGCCGTGGCTAGTTACCACCCTACCAGCAAAAACGTACCGCCAAACAAAGAAATTTGTGTTCCGGTACGATGCTGTGTTGAAACCGTGTAAGGGGTATATCGCCTCTTAACAAATTAGCGTCAAATCTGTCAGCAATAAAAAAAAAAGAGTGTCTTAGGTAAACCTTAATATATATGTAAAACAAAGAAATTGTATCTATCTATGACCGTTATAGACTTTCAAACTATTTAAACGATTTGCCACAAACTGGGGACATTAGAAAGCCAATAATAGGAATATGGTTTAAGACTACTAAATTCACGGTCTCTCTCTCGTCGCGAGACCTTTAAAAGTATTTGCATTTTATTTAAAGATTAGCAGGCTCTTTGTGCAATATCTTGGTGATTATCTTACACTTCTTGATGTATTTTATTATAGTGTTATTATAAATATACGAAAGTAAAAGATTTCTTTATATATATGTCGGAAAATAAAAGAGAAGGAAGCATAAAGGATGGGGCGTAGGGTTTTCTGCCGACATCGTCATTAATGGCATCCAGAATTCAATTTCCATACTGTAGGCGTTGGTGGGTAATGATGGTGCAATCAAACACTTTAATAATTAACAGATTATAATGTCTAATCACTTAATATCCCTGATAATAATTTTCACAAATACAAACAATAATAGCTAGGAACGCGACAGTTTCAATAGTCGACCACACCGGCGGGCGGTCACTCCAAGACTAGAGAGACGCGCGCCGAATTGTCCCAATCGACTCTGTCCCACGCCGATAGATAGATGGCGTCAGCGTTTCACAGACTACTGCAATCTGACATATATATCGTTGTCGTCGTCGTCTCAACCGATGGACATCCACTGCTGGACAAAGGTCTCTCTTAATGCATTCCAATGGGCCCGATCTTGCGCCGCTTGTATCCAGCGGCTGCCAGCGACCCGCCTGATGTCATCGGTCTTCCTGGTGGGGGATCTGCCGACGCTGCGTTTTCCGTTGCGAGGCGGCCACTCTAGCACCTTCGGGCCCCAACGTCCATCGGTTCTGAGAATTATGTGCCCTGCCCATTGCCACTTCAGCTTTGCCATTCGGTAAGCTACGTCGGTGACTTTAGTTCTCTTATGGATCTTCTCATTTGATTTGATCACGTAGGGAAACCCCGAGCAGCCCTCTCCATTGCCCGCTGAGTGACTCTGAGTCTTCTTACGAGCCCCATAGTCAGCGGCCATGTCGCGGAACCATATGTAATCGTGATTATGACAATAATAAGGTAACTAACATATTTAAATTGATATAAATACGCCACTTGGAACGTGGCAATTTCTTTAGAATAAAAAATAGATATAGTGAGTTATCCTTAAAAATATATATCCTATCGAACACTCATTTATTAGATCTACAAAAGAGGAATTTTCCTTCCATATATTGCTTTGTTATATCTCTAAGGGATTAGGCAGCTTTTTGTAAGAGAGCTTTGGATGTAATTGGTGGTCTAGTGGTTTGTACTGAACAGCGAGTAGTGTATCACGTACAAGATCGAACCCCAGTACTTTGTGGAGTTCTATAAACCATTATTNTTTTTAAGAGAGCTCCCAGGCGTCTGAACTCTTTACGACGCTTCCAACAATTATCTTTATATCTCAAGCTATTTACACAAAAAATTCACAAATTATATAAATGGAGCTTGCTTAAGAATCATTCTATCTACTGGTGAAAACAGCATCAAAATCCGTTCAGTAGTTTTTGAGTTTATCGCAAACAGACCGAGAGGTGAAGTTCTATAATATGTACGTGGCAAATGACTTCAAAATCAGTAACCACAAGATTATTTTTTGTTCTTTGGTTATCATTTAGATAGATAATTTATTATAACGTATTTCGTTATTTCGATTGTCATAGTAAAAGAAATAAGATGTGTTTTCTTACCAAGTAAGTCAATACAATAGCACCTATCTAATACCGTACTGCGTCAGACAGACGTGCCGATATTAATTCTCGTGTTGATGTACTAACAGACGATACAAAATGAGGTATTGGATATTCTCCGAAGGCTTTCACTGTGACTAATCGATCCACGTGATCAATTGAAAGCCTTTATGAACCAGTCGGAGCGGGATTCGTAATATACAGGTATTGCAAATAACAGTGTTATATTTTCCCTTTAAGTATTTACAAGATGATAATACATGAGCAAATATACACGTTTTTACGAAAATTGTTCGGACGGAAGAGTATGAATTTTCGTAAGTATGTAAGTATATTTATATTATCGATATCGATCAAGGCCATTAACATAATGACAGTTCACTGCGTATACATATTAGAAAACTTGTTGTACGTACATAAAAACATTGACTCTTTTAATAAAAAGAGTGAATGTACCTCACACAACTTAAGAAACAAAAACAAACTTGTTTAAGGGTAACTGTATACGTTCCTATAATAAACTCCCACAAGACGTTCTGGAGATGTCACATAATAAATTCAGTCTTTGTCAAAAGAAAGTTGATAGAAAAATCGCATTATAAGTTGCAAGAGTACTTAGACGACAGAAACGCGTGGGAGTGAACGAACTGCTCTAATTTGAATTAAAATATATTAAACTAATATGAATATTGCAATGATGATGGTAACAAAAAAACTAAATACCCGACTGAGTTTGTTGTGGGCTCTTTTCAGATCAGGGCGCGAAGGAACCCTCTTAACTTTAGATTTTAAATCGTTCTTGAGTACCATCATCAGACGTACATTAGAACTAGAGTGTAGGTAAGAAAAAAAAAATTTACGATTCAAAAGTGCTGTAATATGCCTACTTGAATTAAGATATTTTGATTTTGATTTGATTTGCTAAAAAAATCATAACACATACACAGTATAAATGCGTTTTTGTCAATTTATATCAAAGGTCATAATATCACATTAAAAAGTTTATATTATCAAAAACCACTACAGTTTGTTCGCGTTATGAATGCAGTGAGTCATTATTTTAGGCCCGCCGCCTAACCAATTAAATCTTTTCCAATACAATAATACAAGTTCACGTTCACAGTGACCAATTGAAGATTAGAATGTTGCACACTGCATTGTTGGTTAAGTTTTCTTAAAATTCCTGATGTTCTTCGTTACTGTCTTCATTTTTGTCTTTAATACGAACATTCTCTTGATTAAGCCCAACATAAAAACACTTTGGCAAAGGATGAAAGATTTTTTACAAAAAACATCGTCTACTGAGAAGTTTTTCATAATTAATTAAATTATCGAAATATGTATATCAGGGTTAATAGATAGAATTACTTTTTCATGGTTTTTTGGTTCAATGAAAAAAAAAAGATATTTTTTTTGAAAAGTTTCACTTTAATACCCATTCCCAAAAAAATCCGGCTGCAAACGAAGTGAGTACGGGGATTATTACGTCACCAGTTAAATATCGACTTACCCAGGGTGTATGATACGGCTTGGTTCGAAGTTCTACAACGCAGGCGGGAAAGAAGATATACCACCATTATAGCAAATACAGAACTGAACTTCTGCTGCCATAAATGCGATCATAATTGTCATTCCTAGTTCAATTGTCTTAGTTAGCCACACGAATAATTGTCGCTTAAAAACGTCTGTCAACACTGATTAAGGCCAATGATGATGATGGTCTATTAAAATACAATTTCCTACACAAATTCTGACTTATATAAAGAATATAATCTAGGATTTTTGCTAGCGAAGCGTTTACTCCCCGTATTAAATCATCAAGGAAGGCACACGTCTACCTACCGCGGGTGTATTGTTTGTTCAAAATTCCTATCAGTAATGGCAAAAAAGCCAGTACTCACACCATTATTTCAGAAAAGCGGTCAAATGTCCACTTGCCAAGAGTGTGTCATTTGTTAAAAGAGTTAACGTCCATAAAAATATTGGAAATTTTAGGAGAGAAAAGTAAGTGATAAGTATAATTGTTATAAATTATAGTAGGCTATAAAAATTGATAATTCATTCAAGGGTAAACTGTATACGTTTCTATAACAATCTCCCAGAAGAAGTTACAAAGATGTCACTTAATAAATTTACATCTTTTATCAAAGGAAAGCTAATTAAGAAATAGTTTTATAATTTGAAGGATTATTTAGATGATTAAAAAAGCGTGGGAGTGAATGAATTGCTCTAATCGACATAGAATAAATTTAAAATATATTTTTTAATGATCTTGAGAAACACGTAATACCTGACTGAGTTTGTTCTGGACTATCCTCAGAACAGGGTGCGAAGGAACCCTAGTAACTTTATAAATCGTTATTCAATATCATCATCAGTCGTATTTTATTGAAATTATACAACAACAAAAAATAAAAACAAACTGTAATCCCAGATAAATGTAGAAGGTTCGGAAATCATTTGTCGGGTTGAGTATATGTATTTATAATAAGATACCGCAATCAGCTTTAGATTTGCCTCCTCGTTTTAAGAAATATATCAAAAACATAGTTTTACCAAAGGCATATTATAATGGTTTGGACTAGATTTCAGTTGCATACAGAATTGTAACATAATAACAAAACCATCTTCAAAAGAGTGACGGACTTCAACTTTCCGAACTGATGGTAGATTTGTAACCAACGTCCAGATTACTGACGATTCAAAAGTGCTTTTTGAATACCTAGAATATCTTTATTTATTGTCAGGGCTTTTGTAATTTATATACATGTCAGCCTTATAGTTCCTTGTTCCTAATTACTAATCGCAAGCTATCTATATATACTCTTTTAAAACTAAATAGGCTACTTAACTAATTTTACAATAATAAATTTAAAACAAGATATATAAAACATAAATATAGTTCTAGCTCAGATTTCCGTTACCTCGGCTCTATCTTCCAAAACGACGGCGGCATTGAGCGAGATGTTACTAGCAGGATAAATGCAGGTGGGATGAAGTGGAGGCAGGTCTCGGGAACAATTTGCGATGCCAGAATGCCCCTTAAACTTAAGGGGAAGATTTATAAGACGATCGTAAGACCTGTCATCCTGTATGGATCAGAGTGCTGGGCCACCAAAGGGGA
>JACTOM010000082.1:454380-478478 GCA_015832385.1 Elymnias hypermnestra
GAACACATTCCATTAAGAAATGTTGCACATCTTCCGGTGTACTACATACTAAACAATTTGGAGATTCTACTTTTTTCATTAAATATGCAAATTTCCTTAGTGGAACATGTCCAGATCGCAGCCTAAAAGCAGCAACTGTATATGGACGATTCAAATTTGAGTGTACGTGCCACGGTGTATTCGAAGGTGAAATTTGCAGAGTTTTGTACCATATTCCCTTGTGTATGGATCTAATTTCAAAATGGTTTTTCCATAAAGCGTAACAGCCTTTCTTAAATTTCGGGAGAATCTCTGTAACTGATGGTACGATTTCTAAATTATTACCTTCTGATATTGCCAGTTTCGCCAGATCATCTACTTGTTCATTTCTATAGAGGCCAATGTGAGACGGAATCCACTGTATTTTTATAAAAATATCCCTATATTGGAAGTCATTTAGCATTTTAAGAATGGAAATAGCTGTGGCCAGAGGCGCATCGAGCTAAATGCTGAATTGCACTTCGACTATCACTAAGAACTACAATCTTGCTTTGTTCTATAGTATTAGCATATTTTAGAGCTTCTAGTATACCTACAAGCTCAGCAGTCATAATTGAAACTTGTGAATTTATTCTGAATTTTCCATGTGAGTTATGTTTTGGATCTAAATGACCCACGCCGATACCCTTATTAGTTTTGGATCCATTCGTATACAGCATATGCCACTTTTCATTAAGCTTTTTAAGCTTAATTCTTTTAGAATGTGAAACTTAAGTGAAACCAAGAATATTTTGATTTTGAACATAAAAGGAGAATGGAATCCGGTATGTTTGCTAGCAAAGCTCGCACTCGCACCATTATAAGTCAGTTAAATGTTGACTTGCCGAGGGTGTATTGTTTGTTGAAATCGCAGTGTGTGTTGTTGGGTGATTCCCTAATCTTCACGAAGCCATTTGGTGAGGCCGCGGTGAACACTGCTCTGTCAGTTACAAATTGTTCCTGGGAGATTAATAGTTAGTGGAGCCACACGCACTAAGTGATTTTAGCTTCTTGTATGTGTACAGTCGGTATATCATTACCATATCTTACTGTGCAACAAAGTTTTTGCTATATTTTTCCCTTATAACAAATATAACTTCGGTATGGAATATTACCAATTTAAAATGTACATTCCACGATGGAGATATATTGTTGTTCGCGCCGACCGTGACCCTATCATGAGAGGCTACCAAGGATCACCAGGGCCCATAGTGGTGACAGTAGCCTCCGATCACTGTAGACGGCGGGAGGAAAAATTATAGGAGAGATTCGAAGGGGTCGAACAGATTTCCTCGACGGCGACGAGCCCTGGCAGATGAATGAAACGTGGGATGTGTATTTGTAAGTGTGTGGGTGGAATTTGTCTGTAACCTACCAAAACGTTGGTTCTCTCTTCCACTCCAGACACAGGTACAACAAGAAAACAAACAACAAACAATCGAGTGTTCGTACCTTCGGCTTTCGTTTCATCGAAGAAAGTGCCACATTGCTCTCCGTTAAAATTATGGCGTGATGTGTGAATAATACACTAGTTGAACATACATACATAGCATTACGCCTCATTCATAGAGGTAGGCATAGACTACATGCTTCTACTTGCCACGGTCCTTTCATATCTCCTTCGCTTTTTCCATTCTCATTGAACCTTTCATACAAGTTCGTCGGTTTAGAGTACTCTTGACTTGGCCCTTATTTAAAATGTCCTGGATTTGGTCCAGGAACGTTCGCCTTGGTCTTCCCCTTCCAACTTTCTCATTCAATCTTGACTCCTAAATACTCTTTGTCAGTCTCCTTTCATTCATTCTATCTACTATTTGAAAGACTACTATTTATTAAAAAGTACAGAGTACACTGATCAATATGAATTTACAATAAGTTTAGCGTGGACTAACAAAGGCTAATTAAACAGATATATTAAAGCGTAATATCTATGTGCTTAGGGCACAAAATACTTGTAGAATTTAGTGCAAATGCCTCAAATTTTCGACGCGTGCGCGCTTGTTTTATATACCTCATAAAAATTTGTAATTCACTAGATTCGTTTAATTCTTCTTACGTATCATTAGAATTCATTGGTTTTAATTTATTTAAAATATTTTATTGTATTTTTGATTGCATATCTAAACTTATTTTTAGGCTATAAAATAGCCTGTGTTTAAAAGTTGTCATAATAAATGAGTAAATAACTTGTTGCTTGGTTACGTAGGCGAAGCATGTAAGATTCAATATCTAACTTTATTTCATATTATTTTAAACTTTATAAAATCGAACTGACGATCCCGATCTGATGAAATATTGTTTACGTTCCAAGGGACAAAAGTATGGCCTTTCCACCTGCGTGACCCTATGACCTTGTCTTGTAACAGTTACAAATCGGCATTTTTGAAACATGGAGTAATAGTAACTAATAAGGTTAGCTGTCCACGCAGGCCCGTGCCCGATCGAAGGAGGCTACCAAATTTCACCAGGGCCCATAGATGGTGATGGGAGCCTCGACCACCGTAGACAGCGGGAGGAGAAATTATGCGAGAGCTTCACCTAGGGGTTAAACAGATGTGAATGCCTAAACCTACCTAAACCTAACTAGAGTCCCGGGCGCCGATCTTCTCGTACGGCGTCGACCCTGTGGCAGGTGAATGTTCACGTGGGGGTATATTTTGTATTTATGTATATTTTGTGGGTGTGCATGGGTCGCGGAAAGCTGCTGTTGGCGACGCCGGTCTTTTTTCCACTCCAAGGCGGTCTCGTCCACCACCAGACACAGAAATGTTCAAAAACTGAGGCCACCGCGTGGGGCGAATAACCTGTGGCTGCGTTGACCCGCCGTACTTCGTTTTATTAGCAAGAGGGGCTACGAGAGTCCTTAACGCGACGACTCACTCATCAACGACATCACAAAACCCGAGGCGGGCTTCCTTCGCCCGTCCAAGACGACTCGTGGTTCGCAGCTATCCATAGACTATAGATAAAACTATATTGCTACATGCTCATGGAACGGCTCAGGAGGCGCCCTCTAGTGGCAGACGCACCGCTTCCCAATAACTAGCGCATTAGTACATCGGAAAGCTTGCAGATGGCGCGAATACGCCGTTTTCGAGGTACCAATGCTTACTACCAAATGGCGCGAACATTAGCAATCTGCCAGTTTTCATTTTTACCGTCTTTGGTTTTTTCATACAACGGTTAACGTCATCTTTTACGTTAACGACTGTATGAAAAAAGTACCTTTTAACACTTTTTAATATGTATCTCTAAAATATATACAATTCTTTTATAAAGTACAAGTGAAACATTTACAAAAATGACGGATTTTCACTCTTTCACGTTAATCTCGTGTTCTTTCAAATTTTATTTCAGCGACAAAACATTGAGGCGTGCAAACGAAACTGGTACTTTCGTATTATAATAATGGTATAGATTTAGAAACGTAGGATGACTTTACATCAAAGGGTTTATTTGATTGAGATAATGCCGTGTTTATGACGGTTATTTAGTAAATGAAGCGACGAAGATTTGCCGCCGCCGCCTTTCGGAATTTCTTTTGTCTAATAAGATACAAAGTGAGGCTAATCCAAGAGTTATCGTCTGAAAAATTCGTTTTATTAACGTGAAAATGTGCAAAAATGCTTTCGAATTCATGATGGAATTCCTTTATTTTGAGATTTGATTAAGAAAGCAATGTAACAGCCTATTTTGATTTGTTTTCTTGATCCAATTTTTTCTTTAAAAACGCGTGACTTGGTTTTTCCAAAAAAGAATACGTGAGAAGGAGAAACACTTCATTGATTGTTAAGTAATCAATGAAGAAACTAGTTAGTGCCCATGACTTTGTTTGTATTAACATCAAATGTCATTCACAAAAGTAATAAATATATTTGAACTTTATTAGATTAACAAAAAGTATTTTATTAATGACTTTGTAATAAGATTTAAATATTAAATTATATATTGAAGGTCTTGCATACTGTGTAAATATTATTGGATATTTATTTTTGAGTACAATAAAAATAAAACACGTTAAAAAATAAAAATAAAATAATATAAATAATCATTTATTTGGGATAAACAAGTAACAAGATGTAAGATACACGATACAAGTAAACATAACAGATATCCCAAATGGGAGGCGCCTCAGCATAATGCCGCATTAGTATGCAAAGCAATATGACGCTGATTTTCAGGCGTCCCCGAAGAAAAAATAAATAAATAAATAAAACTTAAAATACAAAAATAAAAAAGTAAAACACAAGTAGCGTTCGGACCGCCTCGGGCTGTTGACATATTTTACGACTATACTAAGTAAGTAAGAAAGAAAGAATGAAAGAAACGTTTATTCAAATTGTACAGTTGTGAGCAGAATACATGTAAGCGAAAATAACAATTACGATACAATTTGAAAGGGAGTATAGCTCAGCTGTATACCAGGGTGCTAACAAAGAACGCACCAGGACGTAGAGGCCATGGACATCTACAGTTTTACAACTAAAAAGAAAACTTAATATACATAAATACTTACAGACTAGCGCAATAACTATAATAAGTAAAACAGATTTACAGTTTATAAAACTACCTAAGTTAATAAATAAAACTAAATGCAATAATTACTTAATGAAATACAGTTTACTTACAGCTTTTAACGACTCCACTTAATTACTAATTTCAATTTCAGAGGGCTTTTTTTATTATTTATTAAGTAAACTACAATATATTCTTATGTACTAACTGAACTACAATATTTTAAAACTATTCATACGGTTACGTTAAACTGAATCTAGTCTTAAACTTAAAGAATTGAAAAATATATATACAACATATACTACCTAACCCTATAAAGAATATTATTAAATTCACCGCCAGAGAGTATAACACGCGTTTTTTATAATATATAAATACGTACATGTTATTACAAATTGCTATAAAATGTCGGATTGTTACGCGAACATTACATTTCATCTTAACCCTTTGAATGCCTACTGTCCATATATGAATTGAGTGCGAAGAATGATTTCAGTAGTATTATGTCCTGTATAAACAATAGAAATCCATTTACATTGGAGGAACATGATCAAGATTCTGGGCACACTTAACAAATAACATATATTTTTTAAACCTTCCGCAATTTATGCAACCTACGAAAAAGACCTCAGCAGTGAAAGTGTTGATATTTATTTATAGTGAAAGGATTAAGGGTTTAATGAATTGGCAGATTTGTTACCAAGGGACAGACTATTGACGATTCAAAAGAGATTTTTGAGCGTAATTGATAAAGAATATTTTGATGTGATTTAAAATATACAATTTTGCAATCATATCAAGTAAAATCACGGCATTGCTGTGTACAAATTCCTGCAAGGATCTCCGATTCAGATCGGGTATTTCGCAATGTCAAGGTATTACTTTTGTACTATTTTGTGAAAAAATTTGATTTGTTTTTGATCATCTTCTGTTACTTCTTATGGAAATGTTATATAATAGATGCAACGAACTTTATTATATAGATTTCTAAACGAACTTCGAAATAGCCTTTAACAAAATTTTCATTACTTGTTTCTGAACTTATCTAATTACGCAAATTAAGCAGTTAGGCTATTCTTGCTTCTACGGACTAATTTCTTGTTAATTTTAAAGTTCTCGCTTTTGATAAGTGCACGTGTTAACGATGTTATCACTTACTACCAAGAGATTAGTTGAAAATAGAATTGTGTGGTTTTATGAAACTACAGCTGATGGAAGCCATTCGCTTGGTTTCTCTATCTGCTTGGTTGTCTGTAAAATCGGTTTATGGGCGATAATTTTACGTGATAACGTCATAAGAAAAAATTTAAGAACCACTTTTAATTTAATACAAGTCGAACGCTTAGGCCGATCGTGCAACCATCGACTTATAACACGTTATCTCTTGTAAAAGACTAATTTGTTATATCGTGCTTTAGTTTAATTTTACGGTAATCGTTGTTTAAACAATATATAATTTATGTCTTTCGAGTTACATTCCAAAACACCTCAACATGGCGGCCCATCACCGCTGGCTTTATTTTTCCCTTCCGCGATTGTCAAAACAATAATTCCAAAATAAGCTATCACTTGAAAGTTTCACTTTTAAAGTTTTTAGCAGTCTCTAAAGCAATATTAAGTTTAGGTGTAACTCGGCTCAGTGTTTATCACCGAATTGTAATTAAGGCGAAATGGAGTGTGCATGACAGGTTTGGGTTCGCGCCCACTACAAGTGCTTGGTTTTGACTGCTCTGTGTTTAGTGGCGACTGTAATTGTGAGCCGATGACATGCGAAAATTGCGGCATGCGATTGGACTATGAAATGGTACTGTATAGATTACAGTCCAGTAGCGATATTTATGGAAACATAGGCCGTATTGAGATCTTTGCAGAGATACCAAATCGACCTGCGTTATATAGACGTGATAAAGTGCTTGTACCAAAACGCCACTGTCTGTCCAACTGCAGCGTGGAGTGCGACAAGGAGACGTTGTCTTCCCGAAGCTATTCTCCGCGGCGTTAGAAGACCTCTTTAAGCTTATAGAGTGACTTGGACTGGGCATCAAAATAAACGGCGAGTACATCACTTATCTACAGTATGCCGACGGCGTATTCATTATAGCTGCGAATCTGGAAGATCTCAATGCAATGCTCGATGACCTCAGCAGAGGTTCTCTACAGGTGGGCTTAAAAATGAACATGAATAAAACGAATTTTGTCCAATATCCATGTTCCGCTCCACCCAGTCATAGTTGCGAACCCAAAACTTGAAATTGTAGAGGAGGACACATACCTGGGACACAAAGTCCAGCTAGGTAAGTTCAATTTCGAGAAGATGGTCAAGGAAGTTGGGTCGCCCGTAGTCCATTGGTTGAGTTGAGAATGTTCATCGGGCCGCCGGGTCACAACTTAACTCATTTTTTCAGGATCCACATCGTTTTAAGTCGTCCGACATTTAGATTGGATTAATTTTTAAAAAATAATCGCTTATTTTCAACTTTATGCGAAAAATGGTGATAATTAAAGTTGTTCGGAATTAAATTTACTACAATATCGGCCCTTATCCAAATTTTCCCTAGGATCAATATTTTTAGATTAAAACTGGAAAAGAGTGGGTGAATTTTTATTTATTCAAAAGCTCGAAATGCGATATTGATGTACTATCAGCCTCTTTTTGAACTAATTCAACTGCGTTATTACTTAATAAAGATTAATAGAATTTTATTATTTTAAAATAGAGAGACACATATAAGAAACAATAAACAGAGACAACAAAATTTGTTTAAGACTAGGATACCTGGCATTCCCGACAGAGCTAATCTAGTGCACTTTCTAATTTGTGTCGGCACTGGTGTGAGAATACGACCGTGGCTAGTTAGTTATTATTGATATTGATGATGATGATGATAATGAGTTATTGATAGTGATAGAACCTAGCCAGCAAAGACGTGCCGTTATGCAAAATCTTGCGCTCGGGTACGATGCTGTGTAGTATGTATAAGATGTAAGAGCGTTTTTATCGTAAACTCTATCATCACTTATCATTAGGTGAGTTTTCAGTCAAGACATAAGTATAAAAAAGATCTGCCATATTCATAATTTCAACAACAGGTTTACGGTTTTCAAAAAACATAGCAATATATTAAACCTTTTATTACTATCTTCTACTATATTTAAACGATTACACTGTTTATCCTCATTCATAACTAAAGATATAAATAAAATTGTTTGCCTGTTTGTAACATCGGAATAACAACATTTATATCCTACGATACTTTTTTATTCGCTTTATTTTTTTAAGCTTTTTGGGAGATGATATATAAGAGACTGCTTCTGCAATAAGACCGACTTTGCAAACTGGTCTTCAATTGTTTCAAAATTTAGTATGATCTGTTTTTTATCTTTTATATTTTAATATATCCCTATAATATATCCCTATTTTTAAAGCTCATACGATTTTAGGCTGTAGTTGTTTATATTTTTTATATTACCTGTTAACATTAATATTAGTTTACATGCATTTTTAATTTTTTAAATTCATCGATAACAGTAATTACACTATTAGATTTATAAACCACTTATTTACGTGATATATTTTTTTAACTCAACAAAACTCATGTTAACACAACGCCATAAAAACCGGAAACATACAAAACAGTCATGATAACTTTCACGTCCTAGCAATGATAACTCATTTAATCCAGTATCATTAATGTTTACAGCTAGCGGTAAATCCTATTGTGAAATGCGTGTTTATATTCTATTGATCTGTTTATTGTAACAGTGTTATTGTCCGCTAACTCTAATCTTCACCATCCAATTTGGCACGGCTGCGGTCAGAGCTCCTCTGTCAGTTACAAATTGTTTTGTGAAACATCAGCATGATTAATAGAACTTCAATACGTGCTGAGTGGAGCAGCCCTTAACTCGTCGAATAAATACCGAATTTCTACGGTCGTACCTCGAGGCATTCGTTTATTGCCTCTTTAGAAACAGTTTTTTATCTCTGCAATAATATTTTTTTAATGGCCCGGTGCTGGGGCGAAAAATTCGGTTAATAGCATTTGAAATGCGGCAAAAAAAATGCCGCGTGTATCTGCGTTGAGGGAGCACGGGGGTGACGTAAAAGCTTTTATGTTTCCGGACAATGGTTGCTAAACGAAACTGTTCGCATAAATTATCAACGCGGAACTTTGCTCTCTCCCAACGGAAGATGTTTTAGTTTTTGGTTTTATTGGGGCAAAACATTTGCTCAGCGTTGAGCTTTTCGTTTCCTATTCGTTTAGTGGTGAATCCTCTAACTACGCTACATTTCCCTAAAGAGATACGGTATCTACTTAACTTCTTTGCATAAATTATAAACACGGTACTCAAATGAGGATGTTTTAGTTTAGATTTTATTGGAGTGCATCAATTTGTTTAATGGTGGATCCCTTAACCTTTTCCCTTTGCCTCTTTAAGAACTCAGGTCTCTTTTGGGTTGAGGCGTAAACTTGAAATCTTGAAGAAAGTTGTCAAAAGAGAACGTTAACATGGCATCTTGCATTGTTTTTATTTCCTTTAGTAGTTAACATTGATGTAATGCTATCTCGCCTTAGAGTTCGTTTCTTACCTCCTGGCAATAATCTACTTCAATGTTTTGCATACATTATCATCGTGGAAGATGTATTAGTGTTTGGCTTTGTTGGAGCGTAACAATGTTTGCTGTTGCGCTTTTCTTTATCTATTTTACGGTGATTTTTTTAATTAACCGATCTCTCATCCTAGAAATTAAATTCATATGTGCGATTGTACCTAGTAAAAACCCACCGCTGTTTCTGCAAGTTTCAGATATGTCAAAGAACTCCACAGGCATCCTTGTGCAATGCCTTTTGTACCTGCTCCACATACTATTTTATTTCTTCGTAATAAATTCTCTGGCTAATAATGCAAGATCCGGAGTCCATTAGAATCGATCTTTTATGTAATATTGATATTGAATGAAGAATGTATTGAGGGGATCTAATTTTTGAGGAGAACAGGAACAGATCATATTATGTTGTTTTAAAATCAATGAAGGTTTAAAACTTAATTCTTCATACTTAAATAGATATTTTGGATAAACGTAGTTTGCCTATAATGGAATATGACAGTTCTAATACAATGATTTTCGGCCGCCTAATTTGATCACCAACTGTACTAAGTTTATAAGTTTGATTTTGCAGACAAATTCATCTTTTTTGATGCGGTAGATCTGAATAATCACGAGGAACCTTTTAAGCCTATTAAAGAGGGCATTATTAAAATTTATCTTAAAACTGGTAGGCATTTTAAGCGGAACGAATGAGGCTTAAAGTAATTGGTGAGAAATATAGGCGCCAGGTGGCTGCGGATGACGACGATAAATAACGTCTAAATAAACCCGCTGTAAAAGTTACTTCGAATAATATGATTCAGCCCCTAAGACGGTATCTTGCCAGCCTCGGAAACATTGTTAAAATTCACAAGGCGTTATCTTAGTAATTCATGGAAGAGTTTGTTTTGTCGAAAAGTTTTATTGTACCCGATGTTCTGTTAAAACAGACAGTGGAGATTGTCTAAGCCCAATAGTAATGTATTCATATACATATATTTAAAATTGTTGTATTTGAATGTAATTGTAACAGAGTTGGATAGGACTTTGGGTTAGGATATATTGGACATAGGCAACTTATGATAAAGATTGAAATTCCAAGCGTTTAAGTAATTTAAGATTGTTATATATAGTCAGGCTTATTATTGTTTAATTTTACATACATACAACCATAGCATTACGCTTCATTCTTTCATAGGGTTAGGCAGAGACCACATCCTTCCACCTGCCACGATCCTTGCATATCTGCTTCGCTTCTTTCATTCTCATTACACTTTTCATACAAGTTCGTCGGTTTAGAGTATTACTGACCTGGCCCTTATGTAAAATTTCCTGGAATTGGTTTAAGAACGTTTGTCTTGGTCTTCCCCTTCCAACTTTCCCATTAACTCTGGACTCATTAGTCCTTTATGTTAGTCTCCTTTCATTCATGCTCTCTACGTGCCCAAACCATATAAGCATTTCTTTCTCAATTTTAGTCACTGCATATTAAATTATACCACAACGTTATTTAAATTTGATGACTTTATTTTAACTTTACGCTTATTTAGTCATCAATAATGCAACGAAATGTTAACTTTATCTTGTAGCACTTTCCTGTAGTTATTGGTGGACTTCTTTGATGTTGTACTTCTTGAATCATTATTCTTAAGTATTATATAAGTAAATGAACCTTGACCCTTAAGATCTGCAATATACTCTTTACTACGTCAATTAATTTATCGGCTAGTTAATTTAGACATAAATTGGATTGAGTCTTTTCACTTTAACGGTTGGGCTAACGAACAGTTTTTAGGTATATTTTTAGCACTAACGGGATTATCCTCTTCTAAAAACAGGGGTGCTCTTGCCGATATGTTTCATCCTATTTTCAATTGCAAAGTCACGTTTAGGTAATTAGAGGATTAATATGATAATAAATTAATCGAAATTTTGAGATTAGAAAAAGATGATCTACTTTTATACATTGTTTTGCTGTAGGTTAGTATATTCTTTACACACTTCTTCGGACAAATTTTTGAGTTTAAAAGTAACCTATGTTTCACGAATAACGTCAGTCATCGAATATACAATTGTCGGCCAATGATCGTTAAGTCTACATTAGTCCCGCAGATTTCGACTTGGCTGATTACTATGGTCAAGACAATAAAGATGAAAAGTGACATTCTATCGAGCATCAGCTAACTGCCAGTGGAAACGCCGTCGAAATCGGTTCAACACCAACCGATAGAAATGATTAACAATATTTAAATGTAGATTGACAGACAGATTGTTGCAGACAAAAACTTTGAATTAGCTAAGAGTCAACTCTATACAAAGACGGTCTTATTAATCATTTTTCAATAATCAAACTTTAAATAGAGGAAACGGTTTAAGATAAAAAAAGGAGTACTGCGCATAAAAATTTTAGTATAACCTGTTATTTCGCGTTACAAACAGACACTCCACTTTTATTTATAGTCTTGATATGAACCACGATAAACGGTGCAATCGTGTGTAAATATTTCCTTTGTCTCCCGCAATAAATGATGATGTAGGCTTTAGAAAAATTTTGATCACGTACGATGTAATGAATACAGCCCTCTATGCTTATTGTCGGAGTATGGAGTCGTCTGTTATGTTAATAGTCGTGAATCATTTATATGGTTTAAATATAAATTTATTGAATTCGATATTTTTATTTTACTAGCCATGCCCACGAATTCATCTACGTAGAATTAGTACTCATGTTTTTGAGGTAACTACAGTTAAAACCAGATATAACGACACTGTCGAACTGTTAGATTATAGATAGTTGGGTGACAACACGGATAGCTCTGAAATGTTGGGAGTTATTGAGTAATATAGTGGCAACACATAGAAATACCAAAAACATTATGCAATATTACGAAATGTTATGCAATACCGAGGTAATATTAACGAACGGAACAATGTAGCATTTCGAGCTGTGTCTCATGAAACAGTTTTTTTTAAGAGAAGTAATTGTATAAATTCAAATAGTGAAGTAATTATTAGTATAGTGCAAGTAGTGTATACTTAAATAAAACAAAAAATAAAACTTGTTAATTAATGTAAGTTGATGATTTTAATACAGAACGGACCTTATATTTCGGGCGTTATTTTCGATAGTTGTTATAAACAATATACACAAGTAGCCGTATTTATAATCAGATCTATGATTATAGTAGTATATCAGTTATGCTTGATTTGAAAAAAAATGTGGAATAAAGATATAAACGCATTTATTTTGAAAAAAATAAAGTACCTATAGTATAGTTCGTAGACTAGTGTGAGCCCCTTCGGCAGTTCACTCTTGCGAAGATTTGCCGGTTCAGGATAAATGAAAATCCCACCAGATTCTTCACTCCAACGCTCCGCCGTCTACTTGTCACCAGACGAGCATTTATGTATCGCGATTCGAACTGTTGTTCAGCAGGAACGTGTTTACCAAATTGGCTTATTATAATACGGTGTTTGCGACTGGCAAACGTGCACTATTGTGACAAGCATACGACGGTGGTTGGTGCTTTATTCGATGAAAAGAACATCCTGTGATTGGCGTTTTATTTTTTACCAATCACAAGGATTACATTAATTACACAAACAACTTTATTCTCGGAAATGACAATCATACAAATATATACATGCTATAGGTCAACAAACATCTTGTATACGAATCTATGAATATCTATATAAAGACTCGTAAGTTAAACAAAAATATACTATACGAAAACGAACGATTTTAACAATAATATTGATTTTAAATTAAACAAAATATACTATTTCTAATTTAAAGGAAAAAGTCGCGAACAACTAGACTTGGTTTTAAAAGTAATCTATCATTTTAGTCAGCATCTTTGATACATTTGATATTTACGTCTGTTTACAATTAAGTTCCATGTCAAAATTTCTTGGCGCCTTCATTTAGAAGTCTAATAAGTAAAGCCATAATAATATCTGTTAATCACGCTCGTAAAACATTTGTGTATGATGTGATAAAGTTCGTGAATAAATCTTTTAAGGTCTAAAAGGTTTTTCATGACTTTTGTTGTGCAAAAGTTTTTGAAGCTCCGTTTTTAAAGCCGAGCCAAGAGTGATCAGGGAGAAATGTCTCTAAGGGCGCAGAAGAATATCGTACAAGTATAATTCGCTGCTAGTATACTTAGAAAAAGCACTGTTAGTAATGTAAAAAGACAGACATCTTCCGACAGATATCCCTACATTTTTACCAAGTATCACATAACTTTGAGAAATTATACAGCTAAACCTTCCTTCTTTAAATTGGCGATAATTCAAAAAAATTCTATGTTTTATGATATGCAAGGATATGGTGTATATAAAATTTCAATTATATTAACATCTAGATGTTTTTGTGTAGAACGTTGTAATATAAAAGAAGATGTAGTGACTAAAATTGGGATAGGTATGCTTAGATGGTTTGGGCATGTAGAGAGAATGAATAAAAGTAGACTGACAAAAAGGATTAATGAGTCAAGAGTGAATAGGAAAGTCGGAAGGGGAAGACCAAGACGAACCTTTCTGGACCAAATCCAGGACATTTTAAATAAGGGCCAGGTCAAGAGTACTCTAAACCGATGAACTTGTATGAAAGGTTTAATGAGAATGAAAGAAGCGAAGGAGATATGCAAGGATCGTGGGAAGTGGAAGGACGTGGTCTCTGCCTTTATGAGAATGAGGCTTGATGCTATGTATTTAGCTGTTTTTCGCAGTCTTACCCAAAAGTCTAGATGCTTTTATTAACTACCTGTCAGTGAAAGTCCTGTCAGAATCGGTCCAGCCATTTCAGAGAATAGCCTAATTTAAAACACGATGTTTTAATATACGTACTGTATTTACATCCCTTTGCATTTAGTGAGAAACTGTTCATTTCAAATTAAATACTCTACTTTTAACTATTTGTATAAATATCAAATGGATTGATAGCAAAAAGCGTCGTAGAATAATTTCTGTTCGCATATTATTCAGGTCATTTAATATTATGTTTAGAGTGAAAATTCTTGCGTCATATTTGCATAAAAAGAAACAAACTCGCTATTTTCAAAGAGTAGCGGCATATCACAGAGAGTGGTAAAAAAATACAATTTCATTAAGTAAAATGAGTCATGAAGCACATTTACTAACGAAGTATGCCAAGTCCTATGTGTCGTTGTCAACGAGACATGTCCAGGACAAAACATTACTTTTAAAAATATGAAGCTGAAAATTTTTCGTAGTATCGATTATTATTCCGACTATCTTTCGCATGTCGTATTACAGCCGGAGTGTGGGTTAAGTGTAGACGACGTAGAACAGCCAAGGCTAATATGTCGGGACATTTAGCATGCATCAGCTGACTGTGTAGCATTTATATTTTGACACATTCGTGGTTTTATGAAATCGCACGATGTTTTTATTTAGTAACTGTTCTCTGTGGTGTTACTCGTGTAGTTCTCGATCACGTGGAAATATGTAGTAGTAGTAGTATTGGAGATCTTGTAAGAATTATTCGCCTTTCGCTCATCTATCCCAATTTTGAGGAAATATAAGTAAACTAGTTCTTCATTATAGTCAGAAATGACGCAGACAAATCGATTTGACAGTTGTTGTCATTTGTCATATAACTAATTGTTTTCAAATTTAAATTTCCGTGGTTTATTAACATATTGACTATTTCAACGGGTACATACCACGATGGCGTTTTTTTAATATTGCTGATATTTCGATCCAGTTGCATGGATCGTGGTCACGACGTTACTTCTGTGGGCGGTTGTGTCAAGCTGTCAAGGGCAGAATCTGTCTACCCTACGTCTGATCCTTTTATTTTTCACGGCACCCACATCCATTTTTCGGCATACTACACACACAACGTCACGTTTTAATATTGAAAAATTGCGTCGTTTGTTTATTTGGTATAACTTCACCGCTGGATTCCACGTATCAGCCAGCTTAAAACCATCTTCGCGATTGAAATTAGGATACTTTTTAATATCAATGGCCTTGCGAACTAATCTCATATAATGGCGGTCCGTGGAAAGAACTTTCGGGCTATGAAGTTCTATTCAGTGTAGAGTTCCCTGCTGCAAAATGTGCTCCGTGATCGCAGATTTTTGTATGTCGTTGTGCTTGACGGCATTTATGTGTTCTGACACACCAGTTGCTATGGAACGCTTCGTTTGCCCAATATAATAATTTTGTAAACGCCTGGACATTGATACGGTAAACGATGCTTCGGAGATCTTACCATGTTTATTGTCTTTTGTAAGGGAGTGAAGACAGTTTTGATGCTATAGTCGTTTCTCAGTAGCCTGCCTATTCTGTCCGTCACTCCCTTTACGTAAAGGATCAGACGTAAAGTAGACAGATTCTGCCCTTGACAGCTTGACACAAGAGACCACAGCAGTAACGTCGTGACCACGATCCATGCAACTGGGTCGAAATATCGGCGAAACTAAAAAATGCCATCGTGGTATGTACCCGTTCAAATAGTCAATTTGTCATATAAATTCAGAACTGTAAACGGCTTAAAATTTTCAACAGTTTTCGGTGCTTGCGTCGATGGACGTGGATACGTCTTTGAAACCCAATAACAAAAACAAATGATTACAAAATCGGGGGTTATAGTTCGGTGATGTAGCTACATATCTATCACCTCCATCAGAAATTTTTTGAAATCACTGCATAGCCGAAGGATCAAAGAATTTATTACGCTAAGTAAGGACTGTAACACATATACCATTAACGATATTGCATTAAGGATTGTCAATATATACACTGTCCAAAACGGATTATTCTTCATTTGGATCTTTTAGTGTCATATTAATCATTTTCGTTTGAGTGCAAAGTCTTGTACTACGTACATAAATGTATCTATCCAGAACTGACACACTTGGTAATGTGATATTAATGTAACAGCCTGCGGCTAGATTATGATTATTTCTTATTAGGAATGACGAAGAAACTGGGAAATTAATAAATCGTTCTAATTCTATCATTCTGATGCAAAGATACTCTTGAATTTAAGGTGTTTTACTTTATTGTTTAATATGCACCTAAAAACACGTAATAATAGGACATCTTAGCCCTTTGAAAAGATAGCAGTCAATGAATGAATTACTCATCAAATGTTTACTCTACGCTGATGATCAAGTAATACTTGCATCATCCGCTAATGAGCTGCAAAAGATAGAATATTATGAATGAAGCTTTGAAAAGAAAGAAATGAAAATGAATGTAAACAAAACGAAAGTTGTACTTTTTGAAAGAGATGAATTTATGATGAATGGAAGTATTTCGATAGTGGAAGAGGTGAAAGAATTTGTATACTTGGGATCTAAATTTACAAGAGATGGAACATGTGAAAGTGATATTGAAAGGAGAGTGAACGCAGGGAATATGGTGAATGGTGCCCTGCACGCCTTTATGAATAGCCAGATGGTCTCTCAAAGGGCCAGACTGGCAATGTACTCGTATGCAGGAGTGTTGGTGCCAACACTTATGTATGATAGTAAAAGTTGGGTATGTCAGAAGAAGCACATAAGTAAAATACATGCGGTGGAAATGAGAGCGTAGAGAAGTATGAGTGGGTTGAAAATGAGTGACATAGTAAGAAATAGTGTGATAAGAGAACGATGTGGTATAAAAAAAGATGTAGTGACTAAAATTGAAGAAGCGAAGGAGATATGCAAGGATCGTGTCGAGTCGAAGTACGTGGTCTCTGCCTACCCCTATGGGAATGAGGCGTGGTGCTATGTGTGCATGTATGAAAGAAAAGATCTCATCCAGGAACGCAATAATTTGTTGCGTGTTATGGTAAAAAAGGTTTCTATTAGTAAGTTATTATGTTAGTAGACAGTCTACTATTCTATTATATATGATAATTAACTTATAGTGTTTTGAATCAAAAAGTCGTTTAAATACGTTTTATTTAAATATTCTCTATGAAACATAGATTGATGGCGATCAACTAGACTAGGTTATCGTTTATTACGGTCTCGATGGCGTAAAGGCATCAGATTGTACTATTGGAAGACTTCGGTTTATATTTCCCATGAAACACTTTGAAACGAAAAAACATTGACTGAATATTAAAAAAAATCTAATTATAAAAACTGACACACGCATACACTCCATATACACATACCATCTTAAAATAAATAAAATAATGTTGTTAAAGTTAAGATTTTAAAGCCTTCTTTTTCTTTGGCGATTCATAAAATGTAAATGTTATGGTAGAGCGGGCTCTTCTGTCACGAGCATTATCCTGTTTATTGGAAAGGCCCTAAATCCTAAGGAATGAACAATTAAAGATTTTTCATTTTCATTTACATTTTTAAATTTTCGGCCGTTGCTAGTTATTACCTTTCCAGCAAAAACGTTCTACCAAGCAAAAGGGTGAGGTAAGCTACCTCTTACGAAGTGCGCTTTTATCCTAGACTCATATCATCTCTTACTATCAGATCAGATTACAGAAAGAACACCGGAATTCGATCGTAAGACTCTAAGCAAATCCAAATCTAATTACTAAGCTACCAAGATTTGTTGATTTCCTCTTATCCTCGGTATTATCGTAAAGATAGAAATAATTGACAGACGAGATTAATCACGTGACTGGCCCCGTGGGATCAATTTTCATTTGTTTAGCCAATCAATTAATCAATACCTAGCCTAATTGGTTTATTCGAGAGCGAAATCTTGTG
Organism: Elymnias hypermnestra; assembly: GCA_015832385.1. NCBI lineage: Eukaryota > Metazoa > Arthropoda > Insecta > Lepidoptera > Nymphalidae > Elymnias > Elymnias hypermnestra. The sequence goes on from JACTOM010000082.1 coordinate 472,201, forward strand.
AGAATTAAGGTCGATTATATTTGATATATAAGGGTATATAATATTGACACGATGAATTTGTAATGGTAGGTAAATGTTGCGATATTAATCAGCGACAAGTTGTTGATGAAAGATGTCTCCTTTGAGAGGCCTGTATCTTACTGAAGAAAATTAAGAAGATTTAGCCCCGCATTTTGAACATAAGAATTTGCATGAAAAGAGACCAAGTTAAATAGATGTATACTTTATTGAACACCACAGAAATAGAAATAGGACAAAGGAAAAATACAATAACGTAAAATTTAAAGTGCAATTGGGCGATCTTATCGCTACATAGCGATCTCTTCGAGACAACCCTTGCGGTTAGGGAGACAGTCAAAGAAAAGAGAGAGGTAGATGGTGTTACTATAGAAATAGATATATCAAATTGTGTTTAGTTCTTAGGGAAAGATGGGGGTAAGAAAGACTAAATAGATGAGCCTGATGTAAACCATATTTTTAGACAAGACGACGTTCCGGAGGATTATACTCACTTCATATTAATAATATTATTTCTAGATAAATATACAAAGGCGGATCCTGCCAGGATGAGGAGTTACAATCTTGTGTTTTTTCTGCCATAATGTGGGTAGTCGGGCGAGGAGATCAACGTCGGGTATTTCTATAAAATATTTCACAATAAAATTAGTTTCTTCTTTATTAATTTCATTACAATAAATCAACACTTATAATTTTAGATAATTAACAAAGTATAACTAGATTCAAAACATTCCCCCAGAACACGTGGGCGCGTGCGCACCCTATGAAATCCGAACCAATAATGGCCGCCAACCCAGCGTTCTGTGTTATGTCACCTGTCAACCTCAAAAATGTCAAGTCCGATTCGATTGTAAACCAATTAACAATCTGTGCGTCGTATATATTTAAATTTTCGTATTATTTATTGTTAACACAACTCTTACATGCGGTGTTCAGTTCATCTTCACTTATAACATCGGATTTGGTGATATCTTAATATTTCGTAAACGTACGAACAAATATAATTTTATAGAAATTAATTAAATTTAAAAGGTAATATCAAGAGTTATGAAATCAGTGATCAATCAATTTTCATGAGTTTGATTTGTTACAGAGCTTTACACTCAATAAAATTTGCCTTTTCAATTTCAGCGGTATTGGCTTCGCGCTAATGAATGAATACGCGAGAAAAGATATTTGCTTTAGTAAACAAAATTTAAATTTGACGTTCCGATTAATACGTCTAATTGTTTTTGTATTTATTAAAAAAAATTTTGATTTACTGCCTATTAACGTCCCACTGCTAGGACTACAGGCCTCCTCACTTAAAGAAGAGAAGGGTTTCAGGGTTTAGGCATAAGATACTGGTTGACAAGCTTCATATATCCGAGAATTGCTCCAGAGATGTGAAGATTTTCTTGTGATGTTTTCCTTGGCCAAATTACAATTTAAAAAGAGAAACTTAGTGGTGCCTGGACTGGAATCAAACCCGTGGATTCCCTGAACAAGAATCCAGGCGTGTCACCAGATGGTAGTAGATTTATTTTACCATATATGTAAAATTGGACATAACTTTTTATGAAGTGCATATAAATGTTGACATACATATGTTTCATTCTCATTAATCCTTTCATACAAGTTCGTCGGTTTAGAGTACTCTTGACCTGGCCCTTATTTAAAATGTCCTGGATTTGGTCCAGGAACGCTCGCCTTGGTCTTCCCCTTCCAACTTTCGCATTCACTCTTGACTCATAAATCCTTTTTGTCAGTCTCCTTTCACTTATTCTCACTACATGCTCAAACCATCTAAGCATACCTTTCTCAATTTTAGCCACTACATCTCCCTTTATACCACAACGTTCTCTTATCACACTATTTCTTACTTTGTCACTCAGTTTCAAAATGTCAATGTTTATGCCCCACTTTATCCGAAAGGTTACCCGCACGTTTGTTTCCGTTAATCTTCAAATTGACTATCAACTCTCATGAGACTAATTCCAGTTAACTAAAAGTTTAAATAATTAATTTACCCTATTTTTTTTTTATTGGAACGGGAAATTCGTTAGGTAATCCAAAACCGTAATTTATTGCTGAAAGGTTCGAGCTTGACTGTGGTTTTATCTAAGCCCTAGAATAAAAAAAAATACTAATTCCAAATTGTTTGCTTTGCACATTTTCGTTGGTAGGATTGTAAGAAATCATGTCCGAAGTCTACTAGTTCACATTTAAAAAAAATAGAAAAACAATCACCTAAAACTTATCTTGCCGAAAATGGAACTAATATGATAATTTTAAAGAGCCTTTTACTGGCAGATACTTTGATGTTATAACGAATATTTTTAATTTAGAATTTCAACGCAGAGGGGAACTTTTCAGGGCCTTGTTTACTTTTATACTTGTGGTTTTCTTTTTCCCTTGAAGTGTATTATTTCATAATAATGATGGATGAGTTATAAAAGTAATCCCACTCCGCTATGAGTGGGTGAAACGGATTATTCTTCATTTGGTCTGTATTCCCATTTGGCCATTCTCTGTTGAGTGCGAAGTCTTGTCGCACGCACGATGGCTCCATATAGCGTCGATTGGATTAGTCTGTTAATGTTTTCGTTTTAATAGACTTTGTATTGATATGTAGCACGTCAAAATCAATAAACAAATTGAGAAGGTAACCATACCGTTATTGTCGATTTGGCAAAATAATGACGTAATTTAATAAAATTTGACTGAAGAGCTCTTTGTAAATTGAACAAAATGTTTATAGCGATATTCTGTGATTAACAATGATGCCACAGCGTCGGTTTCGATGCGAGTATCTGCTATTAACACAAGAATATAAAGAATATCCTGCATTTGTGTTTATTGCTCAAGAAGCGTTATGTACATATTTACATTTTTGGGATTATCTATAAATGTGAGCACATAATTTTGGCTTACTGTCTGTTGCTACATAGTCACATTTTTTTTTTCTTTCCACCAAATATCTTTTTAATAGGGACTTTACTTCTTGACTAGTTAAAGAATTTCTCTTAAGTATACGGTAGAGATAAGATACTGTTCTGATGTTTTGTCCTTATGCATTTTTGTGTCCATCCAACAAACATCTTTATGCCCACCTCTCAAAAGTTTTTTATATTTTACTAGGTCTTCTTTTATAGTCTAAGCTTCAAATCTGTTAGATTTTACCTTGGTTGCCTAAAATACTTTTATTTAATTTTTCATTATACCTTAAACCTTAACACATATGCTGCAATTTGACGAATTTATATTTATACAAACTTTCGTCAGCTACTATATCTACTTGAAGTTTTATTTTCGCGACAACAAGTAGTCTTCTAGATCCTGTTTGTTTATCTTCCTGTTTATTTATTATATATGTCGGAGAATAAGAGAGAAAACGGAGAAGCATAAAGCACACGGGCGTGGGGTTCTCCGCCGACATCGTTATTAATTGGATCCATTATTTAATTTCTTATTTACTAAACACTTTGTTAATTAACTCGGATTATAATGTTCAATCACTTAATGCTCCCGATATCAATTTACACAAACTTATTAACAATAATAGCTAGGAACGCGACAGTTTCAATAGTCGACCACTCCGGCCGACCGACACTCGAGAACTGCCGAGAGATGCGCCGGACTGCCGCTTATTGACTCTGCCCCCACGCCTATACACAGATGGCGCCAGCGTTCCTCAGACTATTACACACGGACCAGCGATCTACAGACTCTTGCACTCCGACATATATATCAAAAGATATACTCGTAAAACATAGTTTCGATTTTCAATGTCATCCACTTCAAGTTTTATTTTCGCAACAATGAATACTCCATCTTCTATTTCCCGTTTATCTATATTCATTAAAAACTTAAATAGGACAATTGTTATTGCATTTATCATATAAATATAGATAGGTGGATTATGTAAGTTGATTTAGCTATGATCCGGTGCAAATTCAATTATCGATTGGTATTACCTCTGATACCGTAGCTTGGATTCTGTAATCAAGCACTCAAACTACGAACGCCCGCGGGTATTGGATCTATTGTTGTGCGAATGCATATTTGATTGGTATTGACTTTTTATATCACTATTCAAACGAAAATCTACAAACTGAAAATATACGACTATCCTTTGCGTTTCCCTGTCCGCAGTAACTACCTCGGCATTTAAATATATTGATCTATACGAATAAATGTAACTGGTTGGTCTGATTGCAATTTTAAATAACAACTTCTTCCTCTTCGTGCACCTGAAAGTGTATATAGTTCCTTTTCAAGTGCAACTGTGTAAAGGCTGGTTCTATTTCGACAGAATTTTCACTGACAGATCGTTGATGTTAGGAGTCAATATTGTTAGAGTGATAAAGTAAGAAATAGTGTAATAAGAGAACATTGTGATATAAAAGAAGATATAGTGAAAATTGAGAAAGATATGCTTGCCAAAGCATATCTTTCATTTTTAGAGAGAATTAAAAAAAAGGACAAAGGAGACCGACGAAAAGGAGTTATGAGTCAATAGTGGATGGAAGAGTTGGAAGGAGGTGAATGTTCCTGGTCCAAATCCAGGAGATTTTTAACAAGGGTCAGGTCAAGAAGTTTCCAAATCGACGAACTTGTATGAAAGGTTCAATGAGAACGAAAGAAGCGAAGGTGATATGTGAGAATCGTGGCAAGTGGAAAGATGTGGTCTCTGCCTACCCCTATGGGAATGAGACGTGATGCTATATGTATGTTTTATATAGAAAATAAAGGCATCCGGAGTTACGCGGGAACAGATAATTAAGCTTAAAATTTACTTACAAGGACTGATTTTAATTTATGCCATACACAAGCGTTCTACATGATTAAAAAATAAAGACAAGTTATAAGAATTACACAAAAAAAAAATGGTTTGTGGGTAGTTAGGAAACCAGTTGCATGTGTTTTTAGAAAACTTATATAAGAGAAATGATCTTACTTATTTCGAATGGTCAATGAGTGCCCTTTTAAATACATATGGATAAAGTTTTACTAATTCGACCCTTTTGGATCTTTTGTACGCGTTACTACTATTAATTGGTAATATATTTTTAAAAATACCCCAGTTTTAACACCGTTAATTGAAATGGAGCAATTTACGTTTCATTTTTACATTTAAATAATATTAATGCTTCGTCCATTATCTCAATCGAGTATTTTAAAGTGTCCAACTCAAACACGCATTTTGAGTCTTTTGTTTGCAATTTTAAACGTTTTATTAAAGAAATTGGTTTTTGGATAATGTTTTGGAATGTTTTTGTTTATTGAAATAAATGGAAATGTGAGTGCAATTATATCGTAATGTAATCTGGTACATTATGATCTGTTCTGGTGACTAGAGTTAAAAAACAAAGACTATAGTTTTAGGTGAAAGATTTGTTTCTTAAATTTCTTTGGAGACCAATTTCCTAGCATGAGAACAGTTAACACGTTTTAGCACTTAAGGGCTCTCGTTATATTTTCGTGAATAAATTTAATTATGAGGAAATTGAGATTTTCTTTGGCCTCCGTCTGGCAACCTTCGTAGAAAGGAAAAATAAAATGTATTTAGTTTGATTACGTGTTTCTTTAATTCAACATTATTTTCTTTTATCAGATATCTAATTTTAGTTACTTCAAATTGTATAATAAGAGTTTTTTGTCACAAAGGTCCTTAGCTTGATTACCTATTTAAAACAGCTTATTAAGAATATTATATTATTGCAAGGAATCGGTGCTTTTACTTCATATCAGCCTAGCAGATCGCGGGTAAAACTAAATTCCGTGTCGCTATTGATAATTGAAGGTGGACAAAAATAAAAGAGGAAGGAATTGACAGCTGAGTGAAATTGAGACATTTACGATTCAAGATTGTTAAGGAATTTATTTTTCATATTTGTCATATCATAGATCATTTATTGATTTCTCATATAATTTGATGTGCTTTTAAGTTAAGTGTTGTGCAAGAAAGGGGTAAGTTGCTTTATTGATATGATACTTCGTCGCTTGTGACAATAAGAAATATAATAACGTTTGCTTTATTGTCACAGCCTACCGCAACGCCCTTTCTTTTCTTGGTTGAGTAACGACACCACCACTTAATAACCCTGACGTGGTCGCGGCTTGGTTTTTGGCAGAATTCCGTGACAATAGGCACCCAACCGGAGGCCTATTGAAATTAAACAAAAATTCTCCTGGCGTCCAACCTTAGTTTAGTACTTTTAGTTTCTTTGTTAGTTTCTAGAATTAGTTAGTAGGCATAGGTTAGTTTATAGGCATAG
>JACTOM010000082.1:480410-595135 GCA_015832385.1 Elymnias hypermnestra
CGTATATACATATTTGTCATTTCTAAGAATAAAGTTGTTTGTGTAATTAATGTAATCCCTGTGATTGGTGAGAAATAAAACGCCAATCATAGGATCTATATTTTATCCAATAAATTAACAACCACCGTCGTTTGCTTGTCACAATAGTGCACGTTTGTCAGTCTTAAAAATCGTACATTAGATGGCCAATTTCGGTGAACAATATTCCTGCTGAAACAACAGTTCGTAATTAAATACTCGTCTGGTGACAAGTAGACGGCGGAGCGTTGGAGTGAAGAATCTGGTGGCATTTTCATTTATCCCGAACCGGCAAGTCTTCGCAAGAGTGAGCTTACGAAGGGGCTCACAATTATATCTAAACTACCAGGCCGCGTACACTGAAAGTACGGTGCCATCTATTTGATTCTTATGTAACTTGCCATTTTTTAAATAAAATATAAATGAATTCCTTGTTGGAACTTATTTAGAAAAATTATGTAATACAGTTTTTTTAACAGAAGTATTAAGCTAATTTAATCCATTGTACTAATTTATCATCGAAGCCTTCCATCGAGACTCGAGAAACATTAGAAAAATGCAATTTCCTGGGAATCGAACCTATTCTACTAACACCATTGCGTTAGCAAGTCCGTAATGAGTGAAAGTAGTTCGTGCTAGTTGTTTTATGAAAAGACTTGAAAAACATTTATGTAACTTGATGAATAATAGAGAGGTTAAAAACCCAAAGTATTTAGTTCATAAGGACAAAATTTAATTAAATAGTAAAGTGACAAACCTAGAGCACTAAAGTACCACTGCTGGAAACTGGCCTTCTTATTTATAGGAGAAAGGGTTTTTAGGGCATAGACCCACCATGCTGCTCCACTGTGTGTGTACCACGACCGGAGAGAGATCAGGCGCAGGACCGACAGTTTAACGAGCTCTGCAAATCATGGGAATGGAACACACCACCTATTACAAAACTTCGGGCAAGTAGTGAGAATTTCTTTACAGAAACTCACTATTCATTTTTGAATTGGAACTCGAACCCAGGACCTCGTGTCTGTAGCCGATCTAACTGCCCAGTAGCCCGACCTGGCAGTTGTAATTAAAGCTTTTAATCTCAAAAATTGTAATATAATTTGCTTGTAATTAAATGTAACAATAGTTAAGTGAAATCAAAGTCAGTTATGTCGGCCTCCTTCATTGTTACGTTTGTTAGTCAGATTAGAATCCAATCATAGTCCTCAATGGCTCCGAGAATCTAATAAGTCTCCGATAACTGTCGCCAGATCAAATATTCGCCAATGTACAAAGGATTTCACTTAATGAAGAAGCCCTCTCGTGAAATTCATCATATTCAATTATATATTTTGACAACCTCGTTGGCGCAATGGCGTAGTACTCGCTTCGCTAGCAGAGGTCTTGGGTTCAATTTAAGAATGTTTTTACCAGATTAGCACGCTCCCATCTTATGCTGTATCATTAGTTTGCGCAATAACACTTCTCTAGTGTATTTAAAATTTCCAGTAGCGGACATGGCCACTGATCCGTCCTCACCCGGAACAGTGGTTTTCCAGGGAGGACGGGACGCTTTCCTATAGGTTGGTGCAGGTTCTGACCGATAATCTGTGCTTCGGAAAGTTTCTGTACTAAATTGGCCGGGGGGAGTCACCCGCTTATCAATAGCGTGGCCTGGGGACCTCAGCGTTATCTCCTGGTGGCGTTGATCGGCGGCATTGGGGAGCATTGTAGGCGCGATGCCCTTCAGTGAGAGATGGTGGATGGAAGTGGCCTTCTTTTGACAGGCGGCAGTCTCGCTGAAGGAAGCCCACGAGAGACACAGAGAGAATGCACTGGATGCTCCCCTTCACCGCCGAAGCAGGCGGTGAATACAAAGCGGCGCTTGTTTACGTACCTCCTCCCGCCTCCGTGAATCCTCCGTCGGAATCATCCGGGATACCAGGGCAGAATGCACAAGCTGAACGCCTGGTGCCTCACTAGTGGATGAAGAGGATTCCGCTGGGCTTTAGTGGATATTGCAAGACCTACCATTGCCGAGTCTCATACTCCTGACTGGTCATCGGTCAGGGTTAGTGCGTAAATTGCATTTCCCAGCGACAAAAAAAAAGTGTATCTAAAATTTCGTGATTTCTTACGAATGTTCTCTACTTTTGTTTCAAGTCTGTGTTCGACCAACTTCATCTTCTTTCTGATATGTCCGTACGAACATGTTTTCTCAAAATTCTGCACGATATCGTCGTCTATAAATTTTCTCCAGATTCGACTATATACTAAATTGGTAGGTGGTAGTAATAAAAATACATTCACTGTTATACATTGTCATTGATTAAGATCAGGAACATATTAACAGCAAACCTACTTGATGGTCCTTAGTGGTCCCTGAGTTCTCGCTTTCGTAGTAGTCCCAGGTTGAAAACGGTGATGTAACCGATTTCGATGACTTTTTAAAATTTTTAAGGCCTTAGGACATCTGTTTTAAAACCGAGATCGTTAAATATGAATTCTACTCTATTCTCTTTCGGATGAGAGCGTTGTGAAGCATGAGTGGATTAAAACTGAGTGACAGAGTAAGAAATAGTGTGATAAGAGAACGTTGTGGTATAAAAGAAGACGTAGTGACTAAAATTGAGAAAGGTATGCTTAGATGGTTTGGGCATGTAGAGAGAATGAATGAAAGGAGACTGACAAAAAGGATTTATGAGTCAAGAGTGAATGCGAAAGTTGGAAGGGGAAGACCAAGGCGAACGTTCCTGGACCAAATCCAGGACATTTTAAATAACGGCCAGGTCAAGAGTACTCTAAACCGACGAACTTGTATGAAAGGTTTAATGAGAATGAAAGAAGCGGAGGAGATGTGCAAGGATCGTGGCAAGTGGAAGGATGTTGTCTCTGCCTACCCCTATAGGAAAGAGGCGTGATGCTATGCATGTAAGTATGTTCTCTTTGGATGGTATTCTTGCAAGAATATCTCGATAAAGATGTTTCTCGATCAGTTTGCCAGTACTATTTTTCACATTTCACATATTTTATAAAACTTTTTTAAGCCCATTTTATAAATTACATCCACGCGAAGCCGAGACCGCTCGTGTAATATAAAATCTATATGAAAATTGCTATAGCGGAATTCTTTCTCTTAAAAGCAATATGCTTAAAATATGTGCAAATTTTTTCTTGACTATTACGAAATAGTTTATGCATAAAATTGTGACATTTACCTATGTATGTAGAAATCGTACACTAAGAGGAACCACCCATTCCTTTTCGTGACATTTCACATTGTAATATTAGTATTCCAGATTGTTTTAATGTCGAAGAATTTCAACGCCCTAAATTTATTAAATTCGTTACCACATTCGCAACCCCAAAACCATTTACGTGAACTTTTTACAGATACAAAACGAAACGAACGAATAAATATTTGACAATATCATCATAATGACTATTTGAAAGGGTACATACCACGATGGCGTTTTTTATGAGTTGCTATGGATCCATAGCAAGTCGTGTGTCAGAACACATAAATGCCGTCAAGCACAACGACATATTGCAGCAGGGAACTCAACACTGGATAAAACTTCATAGCCCGAACGTTCTTTCCACGAACCGCCATTATATGCCGAGATTAGTTCGCGAGGCCATTGAAATTAAAAAGTATCCTAATTTCAATCGCGAAGATGGTTTTAAGCTGGCTGATACGTAGAATCCAGTGGTGAAGTTATGCCAAATTTACAGACGACGCAATTTTCCAAAATTAAAACGTTATCAGTGTAGTATGCCGAAAAATGGATGTGGATGCCGTGAAAAATAAAAGGATCAGACGTAGGGTAGACAGATTCTGCCCTTGACAGCTTGACACAACCGCCCACAGCAGTAACGTCGTGTCCACGATTCATGCAACTGGATCGAAATATCGGTAAAATTAATAAACCACGAAAATTTAAGTTTAAAACAATATCATCATAAATAAGTGTAATCTTGGTGCATTTGGATTTTACTGTATGAATACAATAATATCATCTATGGTAAATATGATCAAGATGTATATAGGAAGAGTGTGAGCTAATAGTAGCAATTGACTAGATTACAACGTACGAAAAGTAATTGATTTTCCAGACAAGTAAGCCCCTAAACAAATAACACAATCACACAGAAACTTAGACCTAAATGCAAGTCGTCCTAGTTTAAGTCAGACGCCACGATTCCAAGCATCTTTGTTAACTCGGAATGTAAGCCACTTCATCGCTCTCAGCGTTAGGATCATTGAAATAAATGGAGCTACGAGTAGATTAAATTCATCTCACAAACATACAATAACAGTATATTACTTTGACGCGTCTGTTACTGTCATACTTAACCGTATATTTGCCGACAAGTTATGTGCTCTAATTTTACAACAATCAACAGTTATTGCGTGGAGAAGTGTATAGTCTAATTTATATTAACTTCATTCATAATGAAATTAACCACTAAATTATAGGTAACTGTAGATTATTTATAAAAGACGTTTTAGATATGGCTCTCAATAAATTGAATACCTTTGCCAATATGGTGATTATAATTAGAAGCATTTTATATGGACGATAAAGGTTTTAGACAACGAATGAAAACTTAATGGAATAATGATGATAAAGGAGGACGGTGGACGTCCATCGGTTGAAGCGACGACGACGACACTTCATCTTGACACTTCATCTTGGGGGTACTCTCCTTTAATTCTCGGTCTTTTAGTATTCGTTTTCTTCACTTGCAGAAGGAATTTAAGATTTTCCTTGTCTTAAGTTGTAATTATAACAAGCCCTGAAAGGATACGACTTTCACCTACCTTAGTCGTACAATTCTGCGAAGACTCCTTATTTGCGACTATATCAATTTAGACTTATTTTCCATTGACAATCAAATCTTTATTAGGTCTATTCTTATGTGGTAGTAACTCCGTATCTTCTACTTCGAAGGATTCGAGTCCTGAAGGCAGATATCAGGTCTCAAGTTATCTCTTAATTCTAAACTCCTTACATGTAGTATATCACCTTCACGTGGAAGTTAAAGTGAAATTAGAGAGAACATTGTTTACTGAAAGTGTAACGACGGCGGGGACTAGTGAAATATATTATGAACTTTTCGACGTTGCAAAGTTGCTACATGACTAGATGTTCATTGCCGAAGTTAATATGTAAACTTGCCCCGGGAATAATTAAAAAGTACAGCTAGGACCGAGCTCAGTTTCACATGTATGAAAAGTTCGGTTTTTCTTCCTTTTATGTTTTATACGAAATTGCCCGTCGGGTTCTTGTAAAAATAAAAACACTTCGTTTTCTCCACTCTCGGCGACTCGAGAATTTGCATTTGTAAGTGAAACAAGGTTGTTCCATTTGATTAATTTCAAAGTTTTTCTATGTTAACTTTCAAACGGTTAAATCAATTTTTAAGGATATCGTTCTAGCAGATAGCTGTTACCTTAGGTATAAGGTGTCACAAAAGAAACTTTATATATTGTGGATCGATTAGAAAAAGAAAGCCGTAAATAGAAAAAATGTTTATTAATTATTAAAATAAACTTTTTGGGGATTTATTTCTTAAAAGTAATATCGTTTAAATTTAGACCCTTGCGTTCTCGGCACTCATTTAATCGAACAGTAAAATTACTTATGACGACTCGGCAGGTGGACTCAGGGATGGCTGCCATTTCGTACCGGATATTTTCTTTCAAATGCGCCAGTGAAGTCGGTTTATTGCCGTCAACTTTAGATGTCAGATAACCCCATAGGAAAAAGTACAAAGGAGTTAAATCACGCACCGACATCACAGCCCATATGGTCACTTTAGGAGAATGTAGGGGTCTCTGATGTTTGCGTTTCGGATTCGTTGCACTCCAGTACCAGCTGTTCTGCTTATTTACTTAGCCATTAAGATGAAAATGAGCTTCATCCGAAAACAAAATATTGGTAAACGTCAATCGACGACGAAAATCGCTCAATCACCTGGCATCTTGGGGCTTCAATTCTTGCACCAATTGAATTTCGTAGGGGTGCAGCTTTAGGTCTTTGTGCAAAATGCGATGTAATGATGAGTTAAGTACATTTAAAGCACTTGCGCGTTGCCGAATTGAAAGGTTCGGGTCGTCACGAACAAACTGATTAACACTGTACGTTCTCTACCGTTCTTGGTGACCTAGGTTGCCCAGATTTTAATTCATTCAGGGTTGTACCGGTCTTTTCAAACTTTTTAACCCAATGTCCTAAGAGAGGAGTGCGTGGTACATGATTTAAGTGACGAAAACTGCAAATACTGCTGAATTTTCTACGCTCTACAGTCGCCGAATCACCGTTTTTTTAAAACTCTCGCACGCACATCGCGCGGTCTGAATTCCCAAGAGCCAAGCTACCGATAGACATAACCCCCGCGCTCCTCGAATACGTTATGTTCACGCAGTAAGCTAACAAATTATAAAATTTCTTTTGAGACACCTGATATTTCTTAATTTCCTCCAGAATTTTCACGTATAAAGTGAAATTTGTTTTTTAACAAATCACGAAACTCCAGAATCAACTGTGAAAAAGTGTTACTGGCAGATAGCTGTTGTTATAACAATTAAAATGGGCTAACGTTTATCCCGAAGTATTTATGGTAACGGAATTTATCAGTCGTGTAAGTTATATGAAATAGATGTAATGATGCTGCTTTAACAAAAATGATTTTTTTTTAAATTGTAAAACATTGAAAAGGTGTTTTAAACTATTTCATTATTTATTATGAAGGTTGTTGGTACATTAACACCATTATAACTTCCCACTTCTTGTCATAGGAGAGTTTTGAGATTATATCTACCTGATTCCTCCAGTACAAAAGGGTTGGCTACTTTAGGATTGCTCCATTGGGTTGTAGGTTTCTCATTTTACTTTCCTTCAGTGAAAATAATGTATTTTAAACATCTGGGTATTCTTGATCTCGTAAGGATATGGGGAAAATCTTGCTGAACGTCTAAATTGCAAAAGAAGTTCTTTTGCTAAATATCAAGTCAATCGCGAGTAATGTTTTATATCTTGAAATTAGTGTGTAAGTCATCCCACCTAAACCATTATGGCATTCTTGCCTTTCTAATGCCCATTGGTTGGATGGTTTCAAAGTGTTATGGACATATCAGTAGACACAATTTTTACTTTAAATGACGGAGTAAAGTGCGTGCAGGTAGTCATCTCAAGATCATCAGTAAGGTCCATAATTCAAACTCCAAACTGTGGGCGTCGTTTGTTATTCATTAACTCAGATTATAATGTCCCATCACTTAATGTTTCCGATATCAAATGACACAAACTTATTAACAGTAATAGTTAGGAACGCGCGACAGTTTCAATGGGCGACCGATACTCGAGACACATTGACTCCGTCCAACGCCGACGGATGGCGCTGGCGTTCCAGAAACTATTTGATTCCGATATATGTATATATTGGGCATAAGGCACATAAGGGTTTTTATTAGGAGTTTAAAAGAACTTATTCATTAGTGCCAGTGCAGGACTTGATTGTACAATGTTCTTGGAAAGTTTTTACGACTTAAACCACTAGGCCAACATGACTTTTGATGTCGGCAACTGTTTGTAGACACAACGTAATAGTTTGGAAATACAAGCCGGCTAGGAATAATCCAATTATGATGCACTCTGATTAAGTTTGTTAACTGTATTTACGATTCAAAGCCCCCAAGAAGTCTTTCCGATACCGTGGAATTGAATTATCGATCAATTAAATGAGGTTTATTCAATTTTATGCACTGAACTATATCTTATTTGAATTGGATAATTCTGAGCTGTGAAAATATGTTCAACTAGCGAGGCTGGCTTATTCTGATATTACTGGTATGCCTTATGTTTACCGTTCCCATGGAAATTTCCCAATTTAACGAAGCCTATCTTTTACCTTGTAACATCACCAAAGTTGCTTCACAATCAGTCCAATTTTTGTGGAACTAATGCAGAGTAACTGAATTTATTTTTCCGTGATTATTTCAGGAATTAGGATTTAATTTGCCAATTTGACACGTTGATTTTAAACAAGTAGTAATCGAAAGAAACATAATCTTTTGCTATATTAACATCTAGAGCATTGATTATGTATTATGTTGGTAGTTGTTATCGTTGGCTAATTATTGATCCCTTAATACAAGTGTATTTTATTTATGCGAACATTACGAATGCAAATTTTTTTTTGTATAAATTAAATCCTTCTGTATTCACTACTTTTTTACGATTCAGTACTTGAACAAATTTTCATAAATTTTGAAATAGGTAATATTATCTAGGACACCGACATCGGCAGTGTTTTGTTGCGGAAATTAAACTTAAATTAGGTTAATCTGGTGCTTGGTCATCGGTGGTGGTTAATCATCGAGCAAAGAAAACAGCTCGTATCTTCCATTTTGTTGAAAATGTGGACGTTACTGTTAATACAAATGAAAGCGGTTGTATAATCAGGTCTTACGAGCCGTGTGTTCTGGAGATGCACTTTCATAAGCGATGAGAGGCTTTGCCTGAGCTCACTCGCTTTGACGCGTACCATATGTGCACTTCCCCCGTAGAGAATTCAGTATGGAAGGCATTTACGTCTCTCTAGAAAATACTGAAATATTTCCCATATTGCACTTTATATTGCCTTTTGCATGGCTAAGTTACCAGCGTAGCATTAGTTGATGCCGTCACAAATTAGAAAATACAATTCTTAAATTTGCCCTGCTGGAAATTTAACCCCGGTTCTTTGCTACCTAAGTGAGAACTTTCTACATTACGCCAACGCCAATGAATAAAATTTCTATTTTAATAGAATGTAACACTAATGTTCGATATTTATACATACATACATAGCATCACGCTTGAATCCCATAGGGGTAGGCAGAGACAACGTCCTTCCACTTGCCACGATCCTTGCATATCTCCTTCGCTTCTTTCATTCCCATTAAACCTTTCATACAAGTTCGTCGGTTTAGAGTACTCTTGACCTGGCCGTTATTTAAAATGTCCTGGATTTGGTCCAGGAACGTTCGCCTTGGTCTTCCCCTTCCAACTTTCGCATTCACTCTTGACTCATAAATCCTTTTTGTCAGTCTCCTTTCATTCATTCTCTCTACATGCCCAAACCATCTAAGCATACCTTTCTCAATTTTAGTCACTACGTCTTCTTTTATACCACAACGTTCTCTTATCACACTATTTCTCACTCTGTCACTCAGTTTTAATCCACTCATGCTTCCCAACGCTCTCATCTCTACCGCATTTATTTTACTTTTGTGATTCTTCTGCCATACCCTACTTTCACTACCATACATAAGTGTTGGCACCAACACTCCAGCATGCACTGCAGTCTGGCCCTTTGAGATTCATCATAGATTCATTCATCATAGATTCATCTATTTCAAAAAGCATAACTTTCGTTTGTTTACTATATTTATAAGCAGTTATAATGAATTTTATGAAATTTAAATCTGCATTATAAAAGTGCATTCGTGATTTCAAAAAATCTATAAGTGCCCACTAAAAGCTTAAAAGTCTGTGCCATATAATGGGTTTTTTAAAAGCATTCGAGCTTTCATGAGGGACCGATATACGAAGTACGCGGAGGGGAAATTTTAAGTTATTAAATTCTCAGTTTCGTTCTAGTTTTCAAGTTGAAGTAGTGTTGAGAATAACTTAATCTTTTTTCCGTTTCAGATAAAGCTGCTTCCAGCTTTTTGGGGGAAGCTTCAACAGTTTGAGTCTTTTATGGAATTGTTGTGAGTATTTAATTTTTGGCTTTAATTATTTGAAATCAGAATTGAGACTGCGATATAACTTCATTGCAACCTGGGTGATTATCATAAGTATATATTTAGGCAAGTGGTGGCATTTTTGTATATAAACATTTGTGTTTTTTGTTTCATCTATTCCACTTCTCTCTGACCTCGGCGTTGTTGTAAGCGTTAGTGTCATCCTATTTATGTGGTCAAACCAAGTGATAGATCAGCGACCTCTTGGTCTTTTTCCTTTGACCTTTCCAACCACAATTATTTTCACCAGGTTATCTGGTTGTCTTCGGATGACATGACCAAAGTAGTAGAGTACTTGTTGGTAGTTTGTAGTAAAAAATAAGTTTGAGATGAACAAATTCTTTCTCTTTCCTTTACTTCATTGAATGGATTATATGGTTCGTGGCCACTATTTATGGGTTGGCAAGTTTTTATTACTGTTTTTAATTGTTGATGACTTAGAAAGTAAATCATTAGTTATTTCGTTACATTGATATAGTAACTTTATTATCTCTGAATTTGAGAAAAATGCAACAATGATCCAAGAGAGAAAATCCAATTGTTTTTAGTTGTTAGGTGAACCCAGGATCGCATAATCCGTAGACTACAAGTTGATCACTGGACCAAAGAGATTTGACTATGGTTTATATTTTAGTCATTAGTGTAATACCTTTACGGTTATGATACACATATATCCATTCCCTTAGTTGCTAGTAGTGTACTTGACTGGAAAGGCGGAAATTAATGCCTGAGTTGCTTCAGGTTATAGAACCGGGAGAGATATTTACTCATATTTCCATGTACTCATTGTTTGTTTCTTTCATCGTTTTCTTTTATGCATATAAAATTTAACTTTTGCAATTCTATAACTGGATCATTTAAGTTATACATGATGATTTAATTTATTGTAAAGTTATATATACCACGACAAGCGCCTTGGTTTACCCTTAAAAGATTTATAAAATACAATATGTAAAACCTGAATCTTGTACCATTTTTAAATAACTGTATCTTTTTACTGTCACTTTTGTCTTGGAAACCATATGGTTTCACATTGTCTGCTTTGTTTACTCGTAATCTTAATTTATAACGACAAATAACGCAATTAAATCAATGAAGTGTGTTGCTTAAGTTAAATTGATTTATCCGAAAATCTGCTGCTTTTTTTATCATCTTATTCCTCTGTTGATCACGAGGAAATGAGTTTTGTCTCCTGGATCCGGTCCCAAAAGCGTTAATTGCAATAGTATTTTAGTTAGAGAATGAACTCAGTTGCCGTTTTGCCCATCATTAGTTGCAGCACGTCATCATGGCTGTATACGGATGAAAGTCCAAGTATGAGCTAAGTTTGTAAAACGGTCGATATCTTTACTGAACCATTTTTATATTGAAACTCTGTAAACTTTTGTATTAAAAGTATTGAAACTTTTACAGTTGCGCAATCTTAGGAGGGTACTTAAACGACTTGTATCCAATTTCAATTGCTCCACTTGAACAGATATTCTAGTATTAAAGTTGCTGCTTCATATTGGTTAATACATGTCTCGATGGAATTCACGTCGCATCGCTCTATTGGAGTGGCAGGAAATTTGTTCACACGCTGCTGGGCGTCCTATTCACATCCCACTGTCCTATATGTATGAAAAGAAATCCAAAGGCTGGATTAAATGTACTGTCGCAAATATGGAATTTTATTAATGCTGAGTGGATCTAAACCGATATCTCAATCGTTTTGGATTTATCCGCATTTGAATAAAATTTGTTGAAGCTGAATTGATCGTAATTTACAACAAGGTTTACCTTGTTTGAAGTTACTTAATGCAGCTCATCTCTGGAAGGGTTTAGATCGTTATGGTTATGTATTTTTTAAAGTAAGAGAATAAAAATTCTATGTTCTGGGGCTGTCGACGCTTTTCCAACCTATATTAAGTCCATACCATTTAAACTGGTTAATTATTAGCTGTTCCTATTGTTCTACCATAAAAATATGCTATTAGTTTAAAGAGTTGATTTAACCGCAAAGAAATCGACTAAGATTACCGTATTTAACATTTTATAATTAAGTAATAGAAGAACATTTATGTTACCCGGTACTTCTTTGAGATGACGTAAATTTAATCTTTCACTGATTTAGTTTTTTATACTTTGAGATTTAGATGTTACGAAATGTATTAAAGTAACTTAAGCTTATGAGTAAAGTAAGTAAGTAGCAGCTCTTTAACGTCCCACTGCTGAGCACAGGCCTCCTTACTCCGAGGAGCGAGGGTTTTTAGAGCCATTGCCCACCACGCTGCTCTCCTGCGGATTGGCAGGTATAGTAGACAAGTGCACTCTCTATTCCTTTACTCTCATAGTCCGATGTGACGGGAATCTGACACGACCAGAGGAAGATCAGGCGCAAGGGTGGATCATACCGCCAACTTTCCAACTTCGGCCAATATTGAGAAAGTCTTAATAGAAAACTCAATATTGCATTTTGAATTGGCCCTACCCGGGACCTCATGTCTGTAATCGAACATGCTAACCACTAGACCAATGAGGCAGTTTATGAATGTATTTATCGAAATTTTTTATGAAACAACACGTACAGATTTATATAGTAGTATAGTTAATCTTAAGTAAGTCACTTACATAAAACTTTATTTATTTATTTATACTTTATTGTACACCACACAAAGTAATTATACATTAGGAAGGAGACGTAAACTGTATAAATTAGTTACGGACAAAAGGCAGTCTTATCGCTTTAAAGCGATTTCTTCCAGACAACCTTAAGGAAGGAGACTTAGTTAAGAGTTTAAAGGTAGGTGGTGAGAATAATAAATACACTACATACATTTATACATAAATATGTCTAAAAATAGAGTACAAAGATCATAAATATATATAAAATATAAAATACATAACTTTATGTGCTTTTAAAAGGGAACAGTGAGAGGCTAATGAGTAATAAGCAATAATAGGTAGACATTAGCAAATCCTCAACAACTGCTCTCTATACAAGTCCGTTTCAGGCCGCAACGCGAGCCCTTATCGCAAAGCGCACTAGGTTTCAAGCCGATTACGTAAAAGCTCACTCCCTCACTCGCTACAGCACAATGAGCATCGGAGAGCTTTCTGTAAAACAACAATGCTTATTGTTTCGCATGTAATGAAAACTGTACGGAGCCAACAATTGTTATTGCAGATATTTACAATTTAGCATCGGGGATTATATTATTTATATGTTATTTTAAAACCATTATTTTACCATGAGCAAATCGGCAACGTGCTCATCAAAATCAAATTAATTCAAAATACTTTTTAATCAAGCACTTTTGAATCGTCAATAGTGCGTTAGTTGTGTTAGCGATCTTTATTATTTTTATTTGTGGTTTGATAATAAATTACTTTATTATGCTGAGTTCTTTGTAATTACATCAGTGAATACTACATCCGGTTTAACGCTATTCCGGAAATTCTCAAAAAATACTTCTGTTTATTCGTCGTTTTCACGACGACTGTGATTGGTGGACTTATTATTTTTTCAGTGGGGCGTTTGGTATAAGTAAGGTACACAGGAGAATGAAGGGATATTCGCCTAGTGACAGTCCTTAGTAAAATTATTATGAAGAATCTGAGAATAGTATTACTTAACCTGCAAATTAGTGAGCGACTTTTAAAATTGGTAAACCGGTTCGGAATGTTGAATGCGCTGAGAAGAAACCGGCAAAAAACTCAACGGTTGCTCTTTTAGAAATAGCGGTGTATGTTACAATGAGTAATATTTTGCCTCTGTGTGCAACTGGAATCAAGTCCAAACATTTTTATCGCTCAAATAATCTTCAACATAATAATATGCCTTTTGTAAAAGTATGTTTTTGACACATTTCTTAAAACTATGCGGAAGCAAATCAGTCAAATGATTTTTGAACCTTCTTCAATCTAAAATATACAAGATTGTTTTTGTTTCTAGTATTAAAAGTGTGTATTTCACTTTTTTTTTGCTGTATAAGTGAATATTATCAAGTATATGTAAGATATTATTTAATATATATTGAGATGGTACTGTGAGAATTGATGTTTCTTTAAATTTATCTCTTAGAGAAGCACGATATTATCTTGGAGATGATATGAGTAAGAGTACTTGTTTATATAGCAGAGAAAATTGAAGAAAAATTGACAAGTTTTCCTAGACACAAATTACAAGGAGGCTACGATTGTGGGTACTACATGCCAGCATATATGTACTGCAAAGAATTAGAATAAATGTATTGCTATATCAATTATCTCTTACTAGGTAAATACATTAGTTTATATCATTACTTAGTACCACGTGAGATACTACCTCCCCTAACGTAGAAGAAAGAAAACCGAAGTTAAAGAATTCCCTTAATACTTATTTAGTACTTGCATTGACCATACGGTCTCTAATTCAAAACTACCCTATTCTCAGTTGAAGACTGGCCTCATAGGATAAGTCCTGTCCTATAGTTGGATAGAAACATTTTTAAAGGAACCTCCTTCCCTGTGTTAAACTTGCATCTAAAAGAACTCCAACTACAGACTAACGAGGCATCGACTGTTCATTAAACTAGCAAACCTCTAGGAAATTAGACACCTACGATAAATGGAGCATTGTATTATCATCCAAAACTAACAAGCAGTTAATTTAATATTTCACTTCCCACTCTTTGACTGATAAGGTCAAATGAATCCAATCAAATATTAAAAAGTCACTTAGAAGAAGTACGCCACAGGTCATTAGTGGTGAAATGGCTTCCAGAACCCTCGTCAAGTCGTCTAGTCCTTTCAATGCGTTTATATTAAAACGTCACTGAAGCGTGAAAATTATCTTTGGTGGAACAATCATCGATTTGGGGGTTAGGATGGGACCGCTACATCGCTGCCAATTATACGCTATGCGTGACGCAAGTGCTTTATCAAATTTGCTGGTCAAATGACTCCAAGTAATAAGAGGCAACATTTCAGACTGGCTAACTTTGCCACACCTTTAATATTCGAAATGATTTTACTTTAAATAATTTTAATGGAGTGTAAAGGGCTATGTTATAGTTTAGGATAGTGTGTTGAATTCGCTTTGCCAAATGCAAAAGACGTCAGAAAAAAATGTCCAAATAAATGATAGTCCATTAAAGAAATATATTAGAAAAGTTATATATATAAGAAAACTTGTTGTATATACATAAAAAATGGACTCTTTAAATAAAAAGAGTGAATATACATCATATAAATTAAGAAACCAAAACAAACTAGTTATAGATTCCAGTAGGCTGCATAAGATTAACAACTCATTTAAGGTTAACTGTATACGTTTCTATAATAAACTCCCACAAGACGTTCTAAAGATGTCACTTAATAAATTCAAAGTATTTGTTAAAAGAAAGTTGATAGAAAAATCGTATTATAAGTTGCAAGACTACCTAGACGATAGAAACGCCTGGGAGTGAACGAATTGCTCTAAATTGAATTCAAATATAGTAAACTAATATGATATTGTAATGATGATGGTAACAAAAAAATAATACCCAACTGAGTTTGTTGTGGGTTCTTCTCGGATTAGGGCACGAAGGAACCCTCGTAACTTTTTAGATTTTAAACCTTTCTTGAGTACCATCATCAAACGTTTATTAGAATCAGAGAGTGGAAAAATAAATATAATTTGACGATTCAAAAGTGCTGTTATAAGATATTCTTTATTCAAGTAGGCACAAAAAGCACTTTTGAATCGTCAATAGTCTGTTCGTTGGTAACAAATCTACCACCGGTTCGGAAAGTTGAATCCGTTCAGAAGAAACCGGCAAGAAACTCAACGGTTACTCTTTTAAAAATAGTTTTGTATGTCACAATGTGCAATATTTTGCTTCCGTGAGCAACTGGAATCAAGTCCAAACATTTCTATCGCTTAAATATCTTCAACATCATAATAAGCCTTTTGTAAGAGGAGGTTTTTGATATATTTCTTAAAATTATGTGGAGACAAATCTAAAACTGATTGCGGTATCTTATTAAAAATGCGTATACTCAACCCGACAAATGATTTCTGAACGTTCATTCTAAAATACGGGATTACAAGTTAGTAATTATTTCTAGTATTAAAATTGTTTATTTCACTTTTTTTGCTGTATAAGGGAATATTACCACGGATATATAAGATATTATTTAATATATATGTCGGAGGGCATACATACAATAAAATACAGTCATCCCTGAGATGACTGTGTTTTATTTTATTAAAACAAAACTACTGATCCAATGGATATTATTTAACATATAATTAATGTTCCCTGAAATTATTATTTGTAATGCCTTATGNACGATCATACATGGCCAAATATAATTATTTTATTATACTCCAGCTATGCATTTAAATTATGCCAGATGCGAGAGGAAGGTTTTATGTATATTTTTAAATATGTGAAAAAAAGAAATAAGTATATATGAGTGAGGTCGATACAGTTACATTATGACTTCATCTATTTTAATGTGAAAGTCTAGTTAAAATTTGAACAGTCGTTTTAAACGGAAGGTCTGACCAGACCTGGACCAGTAAACTTTAATCAATTTCCACCGGGTCCACTGTTAATGAAACGAGTATCAGCATTGTTGACATAACGACCAGGTATATATGTTCAACATATGTTTTTTTTTGGAAAATATAGCGTTTTAAAATTTACTGAGCTTTGCTTCTGTATAAAAGTGGTTAACTTTTTTAATGTTTGTTACTTGCTGTGATAAAGACATTTACATATATTATCGCTTTATGTTCTGAAGCGAAGCCAAAATTTTTCTCGTGGGTAATTTTCCTTGGATAAAACGGGTTGGTCCCTTTCCTTTATTTTAACCTGCTGCGTCTTGCTGATTTTAAAGACCCTTTTAAGGGCACTTAAGAGATGTTCCACTTTGATAAAATTTTGTCCTTTAGGCATAAAAGCTAATAAGACGCGTTAGATTAAAATATTTTACGTAACTCCTATAAGCAATTATTTTATGTTACATCCATAAAGGACTTTTCTCGTGCATATAATAATAATTTATTTTAACTAATTAATTTCCATAATTTAAGCATTCAAAATCAAGAAATCACCGAAGATACGTGAAAAACGTCAATGTTTTTAATTTTAAACACATTAATTGCAGTAGGTTGCTTCACACTGATTTTAATTAATTAATTTATTTATTTATGCACCAAATAAGAAGTCACAGTAATAAGAAATGAAAGTTAGTATACATATGATATTTTATCCCAAAATCCCAAATTTAATAGATGGTAAGTGATGATGTAGCCTTAGGTGGTGAAGAGGTAACTGGTCAGTGGTATTACTCTACTTTTTCAAGGATGAGAGAAATTTCGACCCTGACGAGTTATCTCCTAACTATCAAATACGAGAAACCTTTAGGAAAGAAGGTAGAAGGTATCTAATAGCAAGTTAATGATACTACATTTTATGTGTGTTACATTTTTAAACACATCTACTCCAAATAAAACCTTCATCTAATTTATGGAGATAAATCGATTTATTATAGCTCACACTACTTACGACTAAACAAAACGATTTCCTTCGATAAAACATAAATATTTGGCATTGAGGAAATTACCTGTGATAAATAAAGGAAGGTAATAATATCCCATAAATCAGTACAAATTCATAGAAGAGGTAACCTCAGTTAGTCTCAAAGAGTTGGATATAAACACCATTAGCGATAGAAAATGTCTAACTATGCAAATGGTTTTATATGTTAACGCAGGTTGACAGATTAACGCTTGATCTAATCGGATGGGAATTGATGATACATTCTGAGATGGTAGAACGCTAACCTGGCAAGAGGTAATACCTCTTAATGATTTTTCTACAGAGCATTTTTTTGCTTGGCGGCAAGTTTTTAGTAATGCCCAAAGCATCTGTTGGCCTATGGCGATACTAGCTGATATCTGCGCGCGAATGTTCTTGCGGCCGTCCATAAGTTCAGGGTGGCTGCGAGGACATGCGGCCAGCAGCCTGATGCCGATGAAGTCCGGAGTATCAGGGTTCCAGCCGGCCGGGTTCTGATTGAAAGTTGGAGAGAGGATCTCAGTTCCCCAGTAGCGGACCTGGCCACTGTAGAAGTGATCCGCCCTCACCGGGAAAAATGGCTTACCTGACGTAAGGGTCGCTCTCTTTCATACTGGTGCAGGTTCTTACCGGACCTGGTTCGTGCACCGAATTGGCCGTAAAGAGTTACCCGCCTGCCATGAATGTGGTGCCGCTGTTGACTCAGCGCACCACACCTAAGCAGTGTGTGCAGCCTGGGCACCTCAGCGTCACCTTCTGGTGGCACTCATTGACGATACTGGGCGGGTGTGGCCCTCTTTTGTGAGACGGTCATCTCGCTGAAAGAGACCCACGGGCGAGAGATTGAAAACGCAGTCAGTGCTTCCTTTCAACAGACTGCGTATATTTGCACCCGTCATGCCACCTTCGTGAACTTTTGGTCAAACACATCCGGTTCATCAGAGAAGAATGTGCGAGCGCTCCTCGAATGTTCTACTAATGGATGAAGAGGGTTCGGTTGGGTTTTAGTTGGTCTTGCGAGGTCTCCCCCTCGCCGAGACCGCCGAAGTCGGGGTTCATAGATACATTTCCCAGCCTAAAAAAACCTACAAATACTAGAAAATACAATTTCCCACATTTCCCGTCGGATATTGAAACTAGGACCTCTACTTGAAGGGAATTCTCTCATCATTACCCCAAATATGTCATTAACATCTGAAAATAAGTAAGGTAAGTAAACATTGCATGTATAGTTTTTATTAAATTTTCACGATAAATTGCGGATGCTGAGGCAGTGTGAAATATTTTATTCGTTTTCTATCTTCGCTGGAGGAATTTAATTCGCACCGACGTTGTATTGCACTCAGAAAATACAGAGCGAGGGAAAGTAATTCATTTATCAAACATTCCAGTTTCTTGACGGAGTGAAGGTGTCAGTATTGCTCTGCTAATGCACTAAAGGAAAAGGGTCATAATTAGTCATCCGTGGAGATTTTTAATTTATTTGACGCCCACTTTGAGATACTGATTTGATTTTGTATTAAGGGATCAAACTAAACGTCCCAGGATATTCCTGCTTTATTAACAGACTTCAAAAAAAGGAGGAGGTTATCAATTCGTCTGCATTTTATATGTTTGTTACCTCATATCTCCCGACTGGGTGGACCGATCTTGATGATTTTTTTTTTAAATGAAAGGAGGTGCTCGTCATAGGGTCCTATTTAAAAAAAAACCAGTTCTGATGATGGCATCCATGAGAACACCGGATAAGTCTTAAATTTGCGTAAGCATGTGCGCGGCAAATGGACGAATAACTCAAGATCACGCCAACCGATTTCGATTTTTTTATTTTATTAGAAAGGATATACTTCAAGGATTGTTTTGTGATAGTTAGGTAAGGTTCTGATGGTGGAGTCCATGACAAAGTGACGGAACTCTTCAATTCTTAGGAGCAAATCAACGATACTCGGCAAAATCTTCTATAAGCTATCCAGATATTTGAGTCGCCTACCGTAACTTCGGTATGGTCAAGTGCTAGTCGTAGTTAAATATGAAGATCAATAGAACTCCTCAACGGCTTACAGTAAGAGTGTGCTTTTTGGCAAAGTCTATAACTGTCTGTAATCAAATGCCAATGACCTTACGTTTGTTGCTGCATTGCATATTAATGTATTTGTAAGTTTGTTTTGAAGGCGGTTCTTTTTAAGTTAAAATTTATTTTTCTTATACATACATACATTTCAATTTATACGTGTATATGTTGTTAGAAAATTAGATCTGTAAACGTATACAAGAAAGTTTTTTATTTATTCTAATCCTATTTATCTTTTCAAACACTAACAGCTTTCGCAGTCGAGTAGAATGTCTAATACAAAGTTCTTTTGATGTAAAAAGGACCGTTCCGTCTGATAAATATGTTATAGTCTCAAAGGATTTCAGCATATTAACCATTTCTCCTCCTTACTGACTTATTTAAGATTTATTTTCAACTTTAGTTGTACTGGGAGCAAAGATGTTACTGTTGGGCGGAATTAGGTTGGAAATATTTGTTCTTTCATGTGCATTCATGTAGTATAAACAAAATAAATAAGGAATTTGTATGTTTGTGTTAACCTCGTACTGTTGGATCTATTCGTGTTATATGAATAAATTTTAAGATTTGTTTTCATTACTCAAGGCGTTGCTATCAAAGGTTTTCAAGGTATAAAGAACACTTGACTAAGGACCGCGGACCGACTCGAGATTTAAAAGTACTCGGGCTAATAACAATTGGTGGGCTATGCTTATATCTACACTAATATTATAAAGAGGAAAGATTTGTATTTTTGTATGTAACGAATAAACTCAAAAAGTACCGGATACATTTTAATAATTCATTTTTCATTAGAAAGCTACATTATCACTGAGTAAGATAGGCTATATTTAGTAATGGATTACTGTAGAAATCTCTAGAAATTTCTATTAAAACCAACCGAAGGTGTAAAAAAATTGGTCATGAAATGTCTTTCTTTTTATACAAATATAAATAATTTAATATTCAAGACTGTCTCAATACCTGACGATTACTTTTTGAATTATTGAAATCGGATATTCCATTCAAAAGATATCATGAAATTAAAATAAAAATACGGCCGCCACGCAGCGCATCGAGTAACTAACTCGACGAGAGAGGGGCAGTGCCGGAGAAGGGGGTGCACTATTATGAACTAGGTTACTGTACGCAGTGGACGAAAGCGACATTGAATATTTTCAGTTTTTTTAACATATTTTTATGCTTCCCTTAAAAAGTTCTTTTCAGAGCTACTTGGTTTTATTAGAGTATTCTATATATATAGGATTTAAGGCCACCATCATTCTTGAATTCCGTTTTCTTTAATAAAAAAATACTTTTGCCGTGAATTGAAAACTCAACTGTAAAATTACATGTCCAAAACTATATTAATATCGTGTACACAAAAAGTCTAGTACCAAGAGTTACTTTTGAACATGCTTTACTAAGTCGTCGCTCGTCGTTGCTTCAACCGATGGACGTCCACTGCTGGACATAGGTCTCACGTAATGACGTCCACAAGGCCCGATCTTGCGCCGCCTGGCTCTAGCGGCTACCAGTGACCCTCTTTATATCATCGGTCCACCTTGTGGGGGGTCTGCCTACACTGCGCCGTTCGGTGCGGGGTCGCCACTCCAGCACCGTCAGCCCCCAATGTCCATCGGTCCTTCGGACTATGTGCCCCGCCAATTGCTACTTCAGATTCGCGATTCGTAGAACTATGTCGGTGACTTTGGTTCTACTACGACCTCTTCATTTCTAATTCGATCACGTAGAGAAACTACGAGCATAGCCCTCTCCATCGCACGCTGAGTGACTCTGAGCTCCCGCATGAGGCCCATAGTCAGCGACCACTCAGACTCAGAACCGTAGGTCATCACTGGCAACACGCACTGTTCGAAGACTTTGGTCTTCAGGCATTGAGGAATGTCGGACGAAAATATCTGGCGTAGTTCCCCGAACCCTGCCCAGCCGAGTTGGATTCGGCGGTTGACCTCCTTCTCGAAATTGGACTTACCTAGCTGGACTATATGTCCCAGGTATGTGTACTCGTCAACAACTTTGAGAGCTGAACTAAGTATTTGTTATTATTTTTATGTAACATTAAGTGTAAATAAACAAATGATAAATACAACGTACTGCAGTCATAACCGGAGTAAGATAGAGTCCAGGTTTCCGATGAGCCTCGGCCCGCGAAATGAGGGCATATCCGGACGGGACGGAGGACTTCGCCAGTTATTCGCGGCACACCGTCCTAATGACGTCGCTATCTCTGTACGAGATAACTGAAATTTCTTTGTTATAATGCGCTCAGATCCTTTGTGGGAATACGTGGAAATACATTTTAAAAGCATATTTCCACGATTTTATTCAATGCCATATACTCGTAATATATTGTACACAAAATCAAAATATTCTTCATTCAAGCAGGCTCAAAAGTTACCACCGGTTCGCCAAGTTAAGAAGAAACACAGCGGTTACTCTTAAAATACAGTTTTGTAGGTTACAATCTCTCAGGCTCTGGTCCAGAAATGGAGCGAAAATCTCAGGTCCTCAGTCGCGGGCACGGCTACTGTGGCGGCGTCCGTACCCATCTGGATCAATGGCTTTCCAGGGCACACGGGACGCTTTCCTACTACGGGACTAGACATGGGTGCTTCGGAAAGTTCCTGCACCAAATTGGCCGGAAGGAGTCACCCACTTGGCATCAGCGTGGCGCAGCTTTCGATTCAGCGCATTACATCTCTTGTCGCCGTCGATCAAAATCACCTCCTGGTGGCTTTGATTGTAGGCGCGATGCTCTACAGTGAGAGATGGTGGGCGGAAGTGACCTTCTTTTGCGAGGCGGTCATCTTGCTGAAAGACACCCACGGGTGAGAGAGGGAAAACGCAGTCACTGCCGAAGGAGGCAGAATACAAGACGGCGCATGTTTGTGCACCTCCCGCCGCCTCCGTGAATCCTCCGTCGGATTGATCCGGGACACCAGGGCAGAATGCGATATCTGAACTCCTGGTGCCTCGCTAAAGGATGAAGAGGGTTCTGCTGGGTTTGAGTGGATATTGCGAGACCTACCATCGCCGAGTCCCATACTCCTGACTGGTCATCGGTCAGTGTAAGTGCGTAAATAGCATTGCAACAAAAAAAAAAGGTTACAATATCTAATATTTTGCTGCTGTGTGAAACTGGAACTAAGTGCAAACATTTTAACGTTCAAATAATCTTGAATGTTATATTATGTCTTCTGTATCAGGATCTTTATGATATAATTCTGAAAGTTATGTGGAGGCAAATCCAAAACTGATTGCGGTATCGTATAAAAAATTTGTATGCTCATCATATTACAAAACATCGTATTACAAGTTTGTATGAAAATGGTATAAGATTTTATAATTACATAAAATTGTATCCTATGGAAGCAATTCATTATGTAATAAGAATTTATTAAATGCATGAGATGATGATCTGCATTTTCCAAAAAGGAAATGTAGCCTTTCCGGTCCTCAACCAAAATAAAGTCCATCAATTTAATCGCAATCTTTGTAATATTGGTTGATGATTGGCATCTTGTAATTGCAACGATAAAACTAATTTATTAGTACATATAAGTAGTAAGCAGCCTATTACGTCCCACTGCTAGACACAGGTCTCCTCACTCATACGAGAGAGGGTTTTTAGAGCATAGACCCACCATGCTGCTCCACTGCAGACTGGCAGGCATAGTACTCCCTATTCCTTTACTCTCATAGTCCAACATGACGGTAATCCGACACGACCGGAGAGAGATCAGGCGCAGGACCGACGGCTTAACGTGCTCTCCGAGGCACGGGGGTGGATCACACCGCCAACTTCCCAACTTCGGGTGAATATTGAGAGAATCTTAATAGAAAACTCAATATCTATTTCGAATTGGCCCGACCCGGGACTCGACCCCAGGGCCTCATAGCTGTAGTCGAATATGCTAACCACTAGACCAATGAGGCAGTCATTTATATTAGTACATATAAATTGAGCATATTTATTTCCTTTAAACAAGTCGATTTCTAGGTTTGTTAATGAGCTGTCATGTGGTATGAATCCAAGTTTCACTCATCATAGTTATGACTATTTTAATTACGAGCCTTGTCTAAAAAGTTTACTTTGTTTTTTACTTGATAATAATGAAAGTAGGTGAAAGTCGTAGTACATGTCCGTGATCTAAAAGCGTTTTCGATAACTCGATAATTGACGTTTCACGAATCAATTCAAATTGATTTTGTCCGATTTCTAAGAGGGTAAATTTTAAGAGACATCTTTTCTATTTCATCTATATATTGAGCTTGTTTCGGCAGTGTTATAAATAAAATCAGGTTGAATGTAATTAAAACTACTACTGCAAACTGAGTTAGAAATATTCAGTCGTAATAGAACTTTGCTTAAGTTGTGGTTCGAGCTAAACTTTCTTTCTAATTAAAGTACTGTGTAAGTAGAACTTTTTTCAGAAAACTACTTCTCCGCTTTCATGACAAGCGCCTTCCTGACTTGTTTTTATAGGTACCTTTCAATAGAGACATTAATAAGGAAATATGGCTAATAGAATCAACAGTGGCCTTTAAAGAAATTGTAATCTGCTGTATCTTTATCACGCTTTTTCTTACTTTGTCACTCAATTTCAAAACACTCATACTTCTCAACGCTCTCATCTCTACCGCATTTATTGTACTTTTATGCTTTTTGCTGCCATACCCAACTTTTTCTATCATACGTAAGTGTTGGCACCAACACTCCTTCATGCACAGCCAGTCTGGCCATTTTAGACACCATCTGGCTATTCATAAAGCCGTGCAGAGCACCATTTACCATATTCCCAGCATTCACTCTCCTTTCAATATCACTTTCACGTGTTCCGTCTTTTGTAAATTTAGATCCCAAGTATACAAATTCTTTCACATCTTCCTCTTGTTTCCCGTTTAAACGTTACTAGTGTTTAATGTTCAAAAATTGTTTTTCTCACAAGGAAATCATTGATAGGAAACCTGCATATATGTTAAGAGTAAATCTGGGGTCTGAGTAGCCGGTTTAATTTCAGTGGAGTAGCAATTCGGCCTACAAAGGGGCTTTAATTTTTACCTGCCTTTACAAAAGCAATAATCGATCGAGAGGCTTTTAACTTGTATTATATGTAAAATATCTTTTGAATATTTAAATAATTATAACTTCATGTACTTTTGAAATCATCTGTAACACAAAAGTAGGTAGCTAATTTGTCGATTATATTAATCTACTACGAGTAAACTTATCTGTTACATTAATATAAGTTGAATTGGTGCGTTGAGTTTGCAAGTTCAGAGTTTCTGATCCCTATCATTAGCTGATCGTGACACCTTAATTATGAACTGTTATTTCCTTCGCTGTATTCTTATTTACTTTTTGTTTTTCTTTACTTATTGCAGAATGTTCTTTGCAATAATCTGAATATTATACAAGAATTGACTGGTTTTATGATTTTAACTTGCCTTGCTTCGGGTAAACCCATCAGTCCTATGCTATTGCTCTCTATTCACACGCACTATTGTTTGACTTACATTCCGTAATATAATATTACTCCCTAGAGCATGCACGGTTAACCGAAATCACCGTTGGTAAAATAGTGGCTTAAATTTGGTGATATTGGTAAATATCTTTCTTTGTTTTTATTGTTCCTCGCTGTGATTCCCGTTATTTGGGACAGCACTTTTTTTTATTGGTAATATCTGAAAGTGGCATCAATTTTGAATCTGTTGGTTTTACTGTTATGTGTCACTTTTTCAAAGTTATTTTTATATTTGTCGTATAAATTACAGTAGTAAACACAGAACGCAATTCGGCTGCTTGCTTACCGGCACGTGAACCAGTAATTAGTCCTCATCTCCATTCTCATCAAGCCCCACGGATGCAGACGTATTACGGAGTCTCATATGGAGTATAATAAATCACCTGTCGCAAACTGCGTCCTCGCTAACTTTAGACGCTCATGTAAATTCATTATTTGTACGTTTATCTCTAACCGTGTGGTGATGAGAATTTTAATATTTATCCCGCTAACTGCTTTGTACTAGTTAAATATCATTCTGGCATTAATTTGATAATATTGTTCGGATACGAGGTTATAAGAGGTGAATAGAAGCATCTGTTAGGAATGTCAAAGAAACAAGTTACATTCTTATATATATATCTTAAAATATAGGGAACGATGACACTGCAAAAGTTAAAAACTGCGTTGCAGATGTCAACGGAAAATCTTCGCAAACTATCTATCTATACAATGTTACTGTCAGATTTATTAATGCGAAATACTATGAAGTTTTTGTGCGTGTGTATGCATGTGTAAGCGCGAGTGAGCATGTATGTGTGAGTGAATCTGGATGTGTGTGTGTGTGTGTGTGTGTGTGTGTGTGTGTGTGAATCTGGATGTGTGTGTGTGTGCGCGCGCGTTAAATCAGTGTTTATGTATAAGTAGTATTTATTTATTTACAAATTACAAGAAGTTTTTCAGTCTCATCATAAGTTAGCGTTTGGAGCCAAGTCATACATTTAACTTTACAGGCATGTCTGGATGGAGAGTAAATGCCTAACAATTTATTTATCTTACTGTATAAAGCAGAACTTAGGTTTCTGTGGTGACGATTTGCAATTTGTCCTTGATTTTATAATGTTACAAACTAAGTCCGCCCGACGTTTTTTAAATTTTAAAGTTTACACGATATTTGGAAAAATCAATTTGGGTTTTGTCTGTTTCATTGTTTATTCTTGTCAATATTTAGATTGGCTGGGCTTTCTTATCACCTAGTACCATCTCTGCCACACCCGTTTACCCTCTCGTTAATAAAATAAACAATACAGTTTTTTCTTTTAACTTTCCTCAAAATATTGGCTGTCCAATTATCAATAATCTATCTTGTTCTATTTGTGCAAAGCAAAGATGAGGTTTCTCGGACTGGAAAAAGCTCAGCGTTCGCTGCTAAAAGTTATGTTTTTTAAATTTACTTGCTATCGACTAAAAGAAGAAAGGATATGGTTGCCGAAACTCATCCCTCCAGAACAGCTTTTGTTCAAAATCAATATTCCCATAAATCTAGTTATTTATACAATTTGATTAACCGGATTCTAAATATATATCCCATGAAAATTAAGGACTGCAGACGTTCAATTACAGATAACTTAATGTCTTTAAACTATGATGAGGTGAAATCACTATTAAAGTCTAATATTTAAATAAAATCACTAACATCAATTCCAATGTCCAGACACAAATATACACATACGCACGCACACGGGCGTGCACACACACACCCACACACACACCAACATACTGACATTCTTTTTGTCTTATTTTAATGCATGTTTTTCTTTTGTAAACTATAAACTTTGCTTAAAAGAAGGCCTCAGCCACGAGATGTACACGCATTAAACTTAACTTCTTTGGCGTAACAACATAAATACATGCATAGCATCACGCCTCATTCCCATAGGGGTAGGCAGAGACAACATCCTTCCACTTGCCACGATCCTTGCATATCTCCTTCGCTTCTTTCATTTTCATTAAACCTTTCATTCATTCTCTTTACATGCCCAAACTATCTAAGCATACCTTTCTAAATTTTAGTCACTACGTCTTCTTCTATATCACAACGTTCTCTTATCACACTATTTCTTACTCTGTCACTTTGTTTTAATCCACTCATACTTCTCAACGCTCTCATCTCTACCCCATTTATTTTACTTTTGTGATTCTTCTACCATACCCAACCTTCACTACCATACATAAGTGTTGTCACCAACACTCAAGCATGCACAACCAGTCTAGCCCTTTGAGCACCATTTAACATATTCCCTGCATTTACTCTCCTTTCAATATCACTTTCACATGTTCCATCTTTTCTAAATTTAGATCTCAAGTATACAAATTCTTTCACCTCTTCCACTTGTTCCCCATCTATCAAAATATTGTCATTCATCTTAGATTCATCTCGTTCTAAAAGCATAACTTTCCTATTTTTTACATTCACTTTCATTCCTTTGCCTCTCAAAGTTTCATTCATTATATTTACAACAAGATATTTATTATTCTACGTATGTAAAAAAAACGACACTACCAGTAGAAAAAAGGTATTTTTATACATTTAAAGTGCTATTATAATGCATTACCTAATTAAGTAAAAACTAAAATGTTAGCTATAGCTAACTTTAGGGTGTCGGTGTTTTGTGACGGTGTGCGCGTGCATCGTAAAAATTTACTCTCGCCCCTTGACAAAAATCCCTAACGCGCCCAAAGAAGTATAACTTTTAAAAAAACCTATCAGTGTTGTCACCCAACTATCTAGTCTAACAAGTACATTTATCGTAAAACTTACTTAGTATATGTTGTACGTCTGTTTGTTGAAAATGTCGACTTTACCATATCACATATCGATTATTGGTAATTTGCTAGCAGTGCACTGGAATTACGATAATATGGAGGTACGCAGCCATGAGCTTTGCCGTAAATTGGATGTGGTTTAGCAAAATCATCCACTATTTGTGATTAGAAACCCGCAATTCAATAGTTTGATGTATAATACGTGTACTTAACTGTCTTTATATATGACTGTTTTGTGTTCTTTTTTTTTTAATTTTAACACTATTAAAAATACACGTGGGTTTTCAAAAGATGTAAAAATTCATGTTTTTTTTGTATTCGGTTTAATTGGTACATTTTGTATAATATCGTGATGTAATATAATAACTGCCTCATTGGTCTAGTGGGCAGCATGTTCGACTACAGACATGAGTTCCTGGGTTCGAGTCCCGGGTCGGGCCGGTTCGAAATCGATATTGAGTTTTCTATTAAGATTTTCTCGATATTTGCCCAAAGATGGAAAAACTTTGGCGGTGTGCGGTCCTGCGCCGGATCTCTTTCCAGTCAGGTCGGACTATGAGAGTGAAGGAATAGAGAGTACACTTGTGTACTGTGCCTGCCAATCCGCAGTGGAGCAGCGACGTTAATGGGCTGCTACTGACCTTTTTTGTGGTCTGTGTTCTAAAAGCCCTCTCTCATATGAATGAGTAGACCTGTGTCCAGTGAATCGTTAATCAACTTTTAAGAATATTCTTTAAAAATCAACTTGTCTTTTAGATATTTTAGTAATTTTGATGATTATATCATCTCATTTATCAAAAAAGGGCACCTTTTTAAATAAAAACTTTAAAGCATCGTTGTGATTTGAATGTCGATGAAACGAAAGAGCGACAGTAAAAAGCGACATGCACATAAATTGATAAGATTGAACATGGGAGCAAATGAGATAGGAAGTGTTATACAGTGTTTGTTATGTTCGTAGTTCTGTTTGTGCTCTGCTTCGTGTCTTCTCCACTGGTGTCCACCAAGACGTAGTGGGAGTGAACATTAAATCATCACTAAAACCTACAATTACCCTCTTACTGACATTTTACATTCGTCTAATTATCTTGAATCCATATTTTTTAAGGTTTCACTTCTGCCACGTGTATGGCATACAAGATTATCACTTAAAAGATGATGATTAAAAAACAAATTCAAATTCAAAATATTTTCATATAAGTAGGCCTTTACAGCACTCTTGAGTCAAATATAATTATTGTCATACATTATTTCAGTGTACGACTGATGATGTCTTACAAATGCTGTCGAACTATTTGAAGTAAATATTACTAATTTAAAAAAAACATAAGCATTTCATATTATCAAGAAATCTAACTTAATTTCGTTATAATGTTCATAATAACAATAAAAAAGTCTTAGAAATATTAATACAATAACATGTTTTTAATTAAAGTAAGTAAGTAGCAGCCCATTAACGTACTGCTGGGCACAGACCTCCTTACTCATAGGGAGAGGGTATTTATTGATCAATATGGGTCCAAGAGAGTCGCTAAGATACAAATTCAAGGCAGTTAAGATAACGTACATAAAAATATTGACTCTTTTAATAAAAAGAGTGAATATATATCAAAAAACTTACGAAACAAAAACAAACTTGTTGTAAATTCTAGTAGGCTGCATAAAATTAACAACTCATTTAAGGGTAACTGTATACGTTTCTATAATAAACTCCCACAAGACGTTTTAGAGATGTCAATTAATAAATTTAAAGTCTTTGTTAAAAGAAAGTTGATAGAAAAATCGTATTATAAGTTGCAAGATTACTCAGACGATAGAAACCCGTGGGAGTGAACGAACTGCTCTAATTTGAATTGAAATATATTTAACTAATATGATATTGTAATGATGATGGTAACAAAAAAACAAAATACTGAGTTTGTTGTGAGCTCTTCTCGGATTAGGGCGCGAAGGAACCCTCGTTATTTTAGATTTTAAGTCGGTCTGGAGTACCATCATCAGACGTACATTAGAATTAGAGAATGGAAAAGAAAAAAAAATATATATTATTTGACGATTCAAAAGTGCTGTAATATGCCTACATGAATAAAGATATTTTGATTTGATTATTACGAAATGTTATGCAACTTGAATTTTAGGCTAAGCAGAAGCTTCCCAACCTGTTCAGAATTAGATACATTAGGAAGTACTATTCCGTCTACATGTACTTTCAAATAAGTAAGGTAAGTTTCGTAAGATAAAATTCATTTAAAACTTTTCATTATTGAAAACAACTATTAATAAGTTCAAAACTTTTCACCTAAAACGAACAAACTTGCGAAGTGACCAAATTCGTCAACCCTCTATAAATTTATTGTGTCGCCTCAAATGAAAAAGCACAAGGGGATAAACGTGAAGCAAGCATTTAAACTTTCACCTTCATATTAGGAGCATTAATTCGAAACACAAACAGCTAGAGTAATACTGCACGAGGGAAAACTATGGAAAGTTTCATTAGACTGACTATTAAGGTAGGTAGTTTTATACCCGGGGATCGACGACTGGATTTATTACCTCAATACAATACATCGAGAGAAGGGACAGAACTAACTGCTTTTACGATGCGATAGGAAATATAAAGGACTGTAAAGGGACATAAAAACATATAACATCCGTTTTATTTTGTTAACACTATTTTTTTATATGACTTCGAACAAAAATCGTAAGTTAGTAATAATGACGTTTCGTAGCAGTAATCTTTTAGAACGGATGTTCTCGATACGCTAAATGCAGAGTCCAAATTTCTAATTTGTCTGAGTCCGGACTGCTGGGAGACTTTGGTCCTGGCTCATTACTACCTTATTAGCAAAAGACGTACCGCCAAGCTTTGCAATTTGTATTATGGTACGATGCTGTGTAAAAACCATAAGAGGTACCTAGGTTTTTTTACAGATTAGCGCGCTTCCACCTTTGATTGTATCATTATTTACCATCAGAAGTGATCACAGTCAAAATTTAACCCCATATTTATACACCACACGTTAAAAAACAGTGACATCGGCAACGCTGACTCACATTATTACATTTAATTTAAACACACATTAATAACAACAATATGGAGCTCCGCTCGGTTCAACTACTCGCAACGGAATGTGTTCTCGACAATGATTACTCATGTTTATAGTCTAAGAGTGGGGAGTTTGCCTGTAGAGGTGAAGGTAGATACAATAAATAATGATTCCAACTTTAAGAAAATGATTGTAAATTAATGTTTAGCCAAATTTCTTATTTAACAACTTAATTAACTTAAGTAAATGATGTAATTGCTCCAATATAACTCGACAAGCGCTGGACTGATTTGGTTAATTTCGGTTTTAAATTATTTGTTCCAGTCCGGGGAAGGTGTAAAAGTGGAGTTAATAAGATAAAAATGCTTGGAATATAGTTAAAACAACAATTTCGCTGTCCCTTACAACCTACTCCTACCTGTCAAACGTTTGACGTTGGTCTCGTCGTTCAGTACTCAAATAAGATTTAACAGAATGATTATTACTATTTTTTTCAATTGTTTTTGACATTTGACATTGACAACCAACAATTTCTGATCACAACTTTAATAGTTTAGTGACTTTGTCAGGAGTCAGGGCGTAAAGATTGTTTCTTTGATTATTCTTTTTTTTCTAGTTCAGTTTTGACCTCATTTTTACTTACGTTGAAATATTCTGCAAATATCATTCAGTTTTTTATTAATCTATTAGCATATACATTTTTAATCTCAAGCCATTAGGTATTTCACATAAAGTGACCTAACGGACGCTGGAGCTAATAAATCCTTGGAACTCCATTCGTTTTCCAGGGCGATCTCCAATACCCCCAACCGCGACTGGAATATATTGAGTGTATAAAACACAATAAAAGATCTCCAAATCAATTTTATTCTCATTCGTAATGTAACTATATTATACTAAAAATATATTAAGTTAAAACAATTTATTGAAAAAAGGCATAGGTTTATTGAAATCCATCAGAAGCTATGTTTTAGATAATATTAAATATTCATTTCATCGTTCCTCAATGGTGACAAGGTAATTATATCAATAAATATCACAAAGTCAGGCACAAATGATAGTTGAATACTTCATAGTTAAAATTGAATAAAACACACTATTTTGTCTAATAAAACATATTTAAATACGACAGAACACGTTTTGTAAATAATGATACGTAGTACGTACGTAAACAAAGAAGAGAAACGTCTCGAAATAAACCTATAAAGAAACCTTAGACAAACCTTCTGAAGATTGAAGATACGGAATCTAAAGAAATAATGAGCCTTCTTTTAATGGGACAACACCAAAATAATCAATTCTATTTAAATTACTGCCGATATGTTTCGTTGAATAATTTAACAATATTAATATATAACATGTCGATAATTAAATCGGCTCATATTACGAATAAAATTATTACCAACTACACAAGGTGGCAAATTTACGCCGATTTTATTTCATCTGTTAAATCAATCATTGGATTACGAACAAAAACAATAACAACAGCACACACAGATAATAAATTTAATCAGATTATTCATTAAAATGTTCTAAATATTTTTGTAACTTCGTCATTTGTATCATTTTAAATAATTATGTGGGTATCCAGTTTTTTTTTATAGTTATGGCAGACAAACGAGCTGGCGAGTCACCTGATGTTAAGTGATCACCGCCGCCCAAGGACACCTGCAGCACCATAGGAACCACTGATGCGTTGCCGATCTAATAAGTGGGAGTTGATTTGCCTCTGAAACACATCTGCATCATAGCCTTGCGGGAACACCGTTGGCGGGAGTGCGTTCCACATTTTACACGTCCGTGGGAAATAAGATCGACGGTATCTAAGTGTGGTTGAAGGCCATGCATCCAGGTTATATGGATGAAATTTATCGGTCCGTCGAGTTGTCCGATCGTAAAACCGTGACGGTGGTACTATTTTAATGAGTTTTTCAGAAAATTCCTCGTGATAGATACGGTAGAACACGCATAGAGAACTTAAGGTGCTCTAGCGTTTCCAGTTTGCGGGTCAATTGAGTATCGTCTACAATTATGTATCTGGTCAAATGGAAGGAGTTGGTATTTGGGAGCTCCAGCCCATAGGTGAGAACAATACTCTCAGTGCGATTGCATTTGCGCTTTATATAGGACCAACCTGTGCTCCGCCGCAAAGTATCGCTTGGCTCTGTTGAGCACCCCGAGCATTTTAGAAGCCAATTTGGCTTTGCCCTCCAGATGATCGCGGAATTGGACGTCACTCGAAATGTCGACGCCAAGGATCTCAATGTTTTTGGAGACGGTGAAGGGAAAGTTCTGAAAGCGTGGTGCGAGGTTGAAGGGACGTCTCTTACTTTATTCTTATCCCAATAAAATACTACTATATAAAACGGCATTAATATCAGTTTGGACAACAAAGCACTTAGGGACATTGTTAATGCACCTTGGTATATAAGAAATAGCGATCTTCACAAGGGCCTAAACATAGAGCTGGTTAATAAGTTAGCTGCTGGATATCACAAGGACAAAGAGAAGACTCAAAAGAACAAAACCTTTTGAGTTAGTGAAAGTGCAGAAACACAATATAGTGTAGTGTATTACTAATATTTGCCCGAAGTTGCCCTCGGTCCTGCGCCTGATCTCTCTCCGATCGTGTCGGTTTCCCGTCACATCAGACTATGAGTGTAAAGGAATAGAGAGTGCACTTGTGTACTATGCCTGCCAATCCGCATTGGAGCAGCGTAGTGGGTCTGTGCTCTAAAAACCCTCTCTCTCCTATGATTAAGGAGACCTGTGCCTAGCAGTGAGACGTTAATGGGCTGCTACTTACTTTTTATTATTACTTATTAGTATGTAAGGCTAGATTGTAATCTTATATTATAAAACAACCAAAACTTACTTAACTTACTTAACTTAAGTTTGATTTAATTTAATGGGTCCACATATTTTACGGAATGGATTTCAAGAGCAAGTCAGGTCTATAACTTGGGAAAGACTATATGCATTGAATTAATTTTGCCAAACATTCAAATAGGTAATAATCCCCTGAAGATAGTTTCAGTCTTTTACAAACAACTCTAGATTCTAGACTTCAGTGGAGTAGTTTCACATTAAGACCAACAAGAAACTTAGTTGTTACTTTTGCTTTTAGAAAAGTTAGACAATGTACTGATCTTGAAACTGCTAAAATGGTGTACATCGCTTACTTTCAGTGTTTGTTTTAAAATAGTAACTACTTGGTTAGTTGCTGAACTATTCTAGAGCGATTAACTGATGGTATTATTATTTGGCTTTGCCGATAGAATATATTGAAACAAATATATAAGCGGGGATATACAACAAGAAGGGTAGCAGACGGCAACTGTTTTAAGTAGAATTCACGTCAGATCAAACATTCGCGCCGCTTTTTAAATAAACCAGTGGAGTGATAAGTATTATAAAAGGGTCTATCCCTCTTCATGAACGCTACACTCCGGCGATGAGAAATGACAACTGGATAAAAGCGCAACACCAGTAAATATTTGTAAACTTTTGTAAACAATGAAAGCGGAGAAAAATCTAGTACATTTGTTTCTATGAAAATTTTTAAAGGACGCTACATTAAGCTACTCTTCTTTTCAATTTACTTTGTTATTTGTCGAAGTAAATTTGAAGAGTTCTATCTGTCTCAAATATCTTTCTTCTACCTCTGGTTTATTTGCTAAAAATATAATTGAATTTATCCAAATCAAGCCTTTCAATGTAATACATAGACATACAGCGTAACTCATACAAATATAAATTCAAAATTAAGTCTCCAGTTACAAAATGAATATTTACAGACTACAAAAATATAAAAAAATGCGTGTCAGAAATAATACGATAAAGGGTACTAATAATTATTAATTTTAATTATTGTAAAAAATAAATAAATAGGATTTTTATAATAAAGGGTCGATATCCAAACTAAAATATTCTTTACTTCTAGTAAACTCTTTTTGCCAATGACTCTACCACCGGTTCACAACCTACAGACTAGATGGAGAAAAATCCGGCAAGACACTCCATAGTCTTTTACTCTTTTTTTAATAACACACAAATACAATTGCACCATCAACATCCATTAATGTAAAACAAAGAGCACACAATTATCAATATAATATATTAAAAGTCAACAGTTTTAATATAAAGAAATACACTAAGCTTTATATCGCAGAGCAGCCCTTTTTACTAACACACAACAACTCGTGGTTAACGTTGATGCAAAAACTGCCGTCTTGACTAACTTTTAGGATTATTTATAGATTTGTCGTTAATGAGGCCATTAGCATAAACCGCCAATGGCAGCGTTTGGCGGCAAATATATTTCTTAATTATCTTATTTATTAAGAAACTACCATTCCCCGTATTTAATAGTTACAATTAATATTATTTAAGTAATTCTAATCATTTATGAAACATTATATCCCAAATTGGCATCATTAACAATGTTTACAAATTCACCAATGGGAACGATATTGTGAAAGCCATTCTTTTCGTGAAGGTCATTCTTTCTAAGAATACAATTTAGTCAAATCGTTATTAATTGAATCCATTATTTAATTTCTTATTCTGTGGGATTTCATGGGTATTGTTGGTGCAATCAAACACTCTTATTAATTAACTCGGGTTATAATGTTCAATCACTTAATGTTCCCGATGTCAATTTACACAAACTCATTAACACTAATAGCTAGGAACGCGACAGTTTCAATAGTCGACCATTCCGGCCTACCGCTCGAGGACTGCCGAGAGACGGGCCGGACTGCCACTTATTGACTCTGCCCCCACGCCGATACAAAGATGGCGCCAGCGTTCCACAGACTATTACACACGGACCAGCGATCCACAGACTCTTGCGCTCCGACATATATATATATACATATATTATTTTATATTTACTATCACGTGCGTACAAAGTACACATGTCAAAAGTGAAACTTCTGGGGCAAAGTAATTGTTAAGTCTTGTTTTTATTTATATAAAACTTTACATTGCTGAGACTTAGAGGGAGGGGAAAAAGGAAGATATGCTAGGAATATAATTGTCATTACAATATTAAAGTAACGAATATTAATACAAAGAATGTATTGAAATCTCAAATGACAACTTTTGTAAATTTTTAATTGAAGAACAAAATTTAATAAATAATATTGACAAAAAACACGTGGCATTTTTATTTACAATTCGTCATTCGTAATTTCAGTAAATTAATTGAAATAATTTTCGTTATTTTTAATATTTTAATGACAATTAAATTTATTAAATTCCATACGTATCTTCCTTTTTCTGTCCCTCTAAGTCTCGGAAATCGAAAGTTTTAGATTTGTATAAATATAAAAAAGACTTAAAAACTAGTTTGCCAAAAAAGTTTCACTTCTGATTTGCGTATTTTGTACGCACGCACTTTTATTTTTTTATAAATAGTAAAGTAAGTAGCAGCCCATTAACGTCCCACTGCTGGGCACAGGCCTCCTCACTCATATGAGAGAGGGTTTTTAGAGCAAAGAGCCACCACGTTGCTCCACTGCAGATTGGCAGGCATAGTACACAAGTGTACTCTCTATTCCTTCACTCTCATAGTCCGATGTGACGGGAATCCGATACGACCGGAGAGAGATCAGGCGCAGGACCGTCGGCTTAACGTGCTCTGAGGCACGGGGGTGGATCACACTGCCAACTTCCCAACTTCGGGCAAATATTGAGAAAATCTTAATAGAAAACTCAATATCGATTTCGAATAGGCCAGACCCGCGACTCGAACCCAGAACCTCATGTCTGTAGTCGAACATGCTAACCACTAGACCAATGAGTATATTATAAATAGTATATTAAATTGCTCAATGACGAGTGGCAAATTAAAATGCCATATGTTATTTGTAAATAATAAAACTACTTACCTTCAAATGAATTTGCATAAAAAACGCTGCACATCTTCGTTAAATCTGCACAGCTAAAAATTTATCATCATGCGCCTAAAGAAGTTTCACTTTTACAAAAAAAAAACAATTCTGTCAAACAGTATGTATTTCGACGGCCTCGCTGGCGCAGTGGTGCGAGTATTCGCTTTGCTAGCGGAGGTCCCGGGTTCGATCCCCGGTAGGACAAATTTAGGAAATTGTATTTTCTAATTTGTCTGAGTCTGGACTGGTGGGAGGCTTCGGCCGTAGCTAGTTACCACCCTACCAGCAAAAACGTACCGCCAAACAAAGAGATTTGTGTTCCGGTACGATGCTGTGTAGAAACCGTAAGGGGTATATCGCCTCTTAACAGATTAGCGCGCTTCCATCTTAGACTGTATCATCACTTACCATCAGGTGAGATCACAGTCAAGCGCTAATCTGTCAGCAATATATATAAAAAAAAATTACCTCACCAATAGTAAGAATAGAAAAAAGAAATAATACCGAGAAATGAGATAAATAAATCTAAACTAATAAACATTTTATTGATATTTCCCCGGTATTTGAGAGGTATTATATTTAAAATAATGTTATATAAATATGATCTGTTTAAAAGTAAGTGCTAGATCGAAAGCACTCGAAACTGAAGCAGTTATTTGATCGGAATATCACGCGAAGATGTCGTCGGCAGCGCACTCCAGCACCGGTAAACCGGATTACATTCAGTATTTCTATTTCAACGGTGCTCGCTCACGAGATATTTTGATCTGAAATTCTGTTAGAGGAAAACCCCCTGTCTATAAAATCCATTTGAATTGCAAGCAGTTATGCGGAAAGAATCGTACTATTAAATAAAATTTATTGTTTTATAAACGTAGAAGTATTTGAATGTTATCTTATGACATTTAAAATTTAACAACGTCGATAAGAAAAAAGAGATATTGATAGATGTTGCTTTAAAGATATTTGAAATTGTTTTAAATATTTTCATAAACCATAATATTATAAAGTTTTATTCTTGACTTTAAACTTACATAGCATTGAGAATGAATCTACAGCCTGAACTACTACTAAGCCGAGCTTCTGAACACCGAGAAGACGAACACACTATCGCCCATTAACAAGCCAATCTACACTAATATTATAAAGAGGAAAGATTTGTATTTTTGTATGTAACGAATAAACTCAAAAAGTACTGGACCGATTTTAATCATTCTTTTTTCATTAGAAAGCTACATTATCACTGAGTAACATAGGCTATATTTAGTACTAGATTATTATAAAAATATTTACAAATTCCTATTAAAACCAACCGAAGATGTAAAAAAGTTAGCCATAAAATGTCTTTCATCGCATACTCTGTGGAGAGTATTAATGATAGGACAAAAAAATGTTCGGCAATATTATAGAATATATAAAATTCTACAAAAAACTTCGCGATACCATATGTCTAACTATTGTAGTTACAAGTTGGGAAGCTGGCAGAGTGCTCCATCCTCGTGCTTCAGACAGCACTTTAAGTCGTCGATCCTGTGCTTGATCTCTCTCTGGTCATCTCGGATTCTCGTCACATTCC
Organism: Elymnias hypermnestra; assembly: GCA_015832385.1. NCBI lineage: Eukaryota > Metazoa > Arthropoda > Insecta > Lepidoptera > Nymphalidae > Elymnias > Elymnias hypermnestra. Next base: position 518,663 of record JACTOM010000082.1, read on the forward strand.
ACTATGGGAGAGAAGGAATAGAAAGTGTACTTTTGTTAGCACACATACTCGTGTACTCTGCCTGTCAACTCGCAGTGAACCAGCGTGGTTCTCTCTTTCTTAGGTGTCTTTTTTTTTAAAGTATTATCATTGTGCACATCTTCAATAAAAGTGTGCGAAATTTTATACTCCTCCGTCTGCGCAATTTTCTTTAAATGGGGAATAAAGTTTTTGTTTCCAGCCCTTTGCATTCCTATGTCGAGTGTGGCTCGCAAATTTGTAAAGTTCTGAATTCATGGGAATGCTTGCTTGCTGTTAGAAAAGTACAATACATTGGTGTTGTAACTGCCAAAATGGTGTATTTTGATCAAAATTATTATGGGGTAAGGCGGCGGACATTGAAACTATATTTGTTTTACAAAAAAGCTCAATATATCAACTGGGATCTCGTGCTTCTGTAAGAGATAATTTCAAAGAAACATCAATTCTCACAGTATCGTCGCAATATATATTGAATAATATCTTATATATCCGTGATAATATTCACTTATACAGCATAAAAAACAAATATTTTAATACTAGAAATAGAAATAAACTTGTCATCCCATATTTTAGAGTGAAGATGGTTCAGAAATCATTTGTAAGTTTGAGCACACGCATTATTAATAAGTTTTGGTGTTGCCTCTGCATAATTTTAAGAAATACGTGAGAAATATCCTTTTACTAAAGGCATATTATAATGTTGAAGATTATTGAAGTTGCACACAGAAGCAGAATATATACAGCTTTCTTTAAAAGAGTAACTTTTCAGTTTCTTGCCGGTTTCTTCTTAGCGGATTCAAGTTTCCGAATCGGTGGTAAATTTGGTTACAAACGGACCGACTACTAACGATTCAAAAGCGCTTTTCGAACCAACTTTAATAAAGAATATTTTGATTTGAATGGCTTAAAATAAGGAGGATTGACTCTCTAAGGGGCATGGTCTGTTTCATCATACAGGTTGGTGCAGATGCTTATTGGACATGGTAAGGTTGTAAGCTGTGAGGCGACGCCTGCGTGCTGCGAGTGTGGTGCGGCTATTGATACGGCGTCACACTTTGGCAGATTGCCGGGCCTGGGGCCCCCAGCGCCACATCTTATTGTCGCTGGTTGGGAGTGACCACTCTCTCCCCAGCATAGTTGGCAGAGGGCAGTTGCCTACTTCTGTGAGGACGTTATCTTGCAGAAGGAGGCATTAGTGAGGCAATGAGAGAGAGCTGTCGATGCTTCCCCCTCCCGCCGGAGGAGGGGAGGTGTGAGACGGCGCAATTTTGCACGCCTGCTTCCCCTTTTTTGAACCTTTGAGTCGGATTCATCCGAAGTGGTAGAGCTTTATACGTTAGCGAACATATGGAATTCACGCTGGGTAGACATATATATATATATATATATATATATATATATATATATATATATATTCATAGCGTCATGCCTCATTCCCATAGGGGTAGGCAGAGACCACGTCGTACAACTTGCCACGATCCGTGCATATCTCCTTCGCTTCATTCATTCTCATTAAACCTTTCATACAAGTTCGTCGGTTTAGAGTACTTTTGACTTGGCCCTTATTTGAATTGTCCTGGATTTGGTTCTGGAGTGTTCGCCTTGGTCGCCCTTGCAACTTTCCCATTCACGCTCGCCTCATAAATCCTTTATGTTTCCGCTGGGTTTTAGTAGGTTTTCTGACTTCAGTGAGTCCCATACTCCTGGACAGAGACTTATACTCCGTCAAGCATGCGAAGCAGCATTTTCCAGCGGCAAAAAAAGGAGTATTAGGTTTAGGTTTAAAGATCTTTATTCTCGAAAGAAAAACATTCACTTTATGAGAAATTAACAAATATTAAAAAAAAAATGTGATAAAAGCTTAAATCTATATTATCTATTCATAAAACTGTGGGAAACTTAATAAAGAGGTTTATAGGGTTGTACAATGTTTTAACAATAAATTTCTAGATTTGTGTATGCACTGCCTCATTGGTCTACCGGTTAGCATGTTCGACTACAGACATGAGGTCCTGGGTTCGAGTGCCGGGTCGGGCCAATTCACAACTCGATATTGAGTTTTCTATTAAGATTTTCTAAATAATTGCCCGAAGTTGGGAAGTTGGCGGTGTGATCCACCCCCGTGCCTGATCTCTCTCTGGTGGTCTCGGATTCCCGTCACATCGGACTATGAGAGTGAAGGAATAGAGAGTGCGCTTGTCTACTATGCCTGCCAATCCGCAGTGGAGCAGCGTGGTGGGTCTATGCTCTAAAAACCCTCGCTCCTCGGAGTGAGGAGGCCTGTGCCCAGCAGTGGGACGTTAAAGAGCTGCTATTTACTTACTGCTTTATTTAAATTTTTTATAACTAATAAACTAAAATAAGTAAATAGATTCCTTCAGCACCATTGTTTCAGTAATATAGACTGACTGTCGTTTCAATTTCTATTCCCGTGTTACAGCTAATCAAAAAATACAAGCCGCATTTCGTCGTGGTTCGGCAACTCCCTCAGGTATCTGATGCAGTCAATCTTTTCCGCTATTCCTTTGTGTTCCACGCAGCGAGTCCCGCGGTGCTGCGGTCGTATTCGCTTTGACGCCTCTTGGAATGCATTTCTATTTCTTTGCAACTGCTAGAGAGCTTTTAGCGGTAATGGAAAAATCGTTTCGCATTGTCGTATATATTTTTAACAGGTTAATTATCTTATTTTCCTTATAGAAAGGAGTTGCCGAGTCTGTTTTAGATTCCGAAAGCGAAAATCTATTTTGTGTCGTTAACTTAACTGATACTGATTTCCTGTAAATTTATAACTGTAGTGAAGTTTAGTGATAAAAACTTGAAGTAAAAACACATGTTAATTTATACATTTATTAATTGTATTTAAATTAAAACCACTGAAAATAAAATTGTGTTTCTGTTATGTAAAATATACGTAACATTAAATAAACTATAAATAAAACGACGTAAGCATTAAGTCATTATTTTTAGTGAGAATGATGAATCTGATGCTTTAATAATAAATTATCAATTTTGTAAGGGTTAATCTTAAATCTCCTCGGCTAATGATGTCCAGTCTCGTCCAGTCCAGAATCGTGGGCCCCCATTTTCATTTCATGGACCCTGAATTTTTTTTTCGCTGACGTAGACCCTTAGGGGTCGATATAGACCACTTTGGGAATCACTGATCTATTCCAAAAGCTCCTTATTCCTTTTGAGAAGCAAATCTCGCTGTGATTAAAATTTGACGGCCTCGCTAGTGGTGCAAGTACTCGTTTTGCTAGCAGAAGTCTCGGGTTCGATCCCTGGAAGGGAGAATTTAGGAAATATCATTTTTTAATTTGTCTAAGTCTATATTGGTGTGAGGCTTCGGCCTTGGCTGGTTAATACACTACCAGCAAAAACGTATCGCCATGCAAAAAGATTTGTGTTCCATATGAGTAACCATGAATTGCCTCTTCACAGATTAGCGCGTTTCCATTTTAGACTGTATCATCACATACCGTTGATCACAGTCAACCGTCAACCTGCCAGCAATAAATATAATGGGAAATTCAGCTATTATTTTACCCAATTGTTCTTCATAATTAATTATTTTTCTATGTTTATTTGTATCTCTTGCCTTTGGCTATTAAGTTTCCATAAATTTATAAAAAATCCAGTGGCAAAAGCACTTTAGATCCATTTTAGAATATATAGCAGCTACTTTATAATTTTTTTTATAATAGCGGAATACTACAGTATATTTACAGTTCTGTAAAGTTGTTTAAAACTTTTACGATTTTTTGTATGAATTAATTTTTATTTTCTCCATATTACAATATTAAATACGAATTTTCTTACAAGTAAAAATATAAATTTTGTGCATTTCTTTTTCTTCTTCCTTCTATTAGTTCATCCTCTATATATAATATATATAGAGAGTTCATCCTCTATATATAATATATATAGAGGGTGAACTAATAGCTGAAATTTAAGTATCTAAATTGTTCTCCTAATATCTTTTCAATTAATAGAAAACACTCTTCATGATCTCATCTGTTGCAAAATTTTTCATTCCAGGCCTTTCTGGAAAATAAACTATTCGATTTTGTTGAGGCTTTGACTAACAGGACTTTGAACAGGATATTTCTGGCTAAATTGTAAATAACCAGCGATTGAATTCTGCCCACTTGTATTTAACATAAATAACCACTATATTATTAGAACATTAAAATAATATCGTCATAAAAATGCAATAAATAACGAGGGCGTCGTTATTCAATACCATTAAAGGCACAAGGGACGTAATCTCGTCCATTATCGGGCTAAGTCTGCATTTTCACATACAGTGTCATGGGTTTAAGTACTAAGTCGTTTTGACTATTTTTAGAAATGGTCCATAGCAAGAACAAATTAACTATATCAGTAAATTTTAATATACTAACGGATTTTTATACCAAAGATTCTATATATCATCTTATTTTTTCTTCAGGCGCTCATTATGTTTTTTTATTTATTAAGGAACAGTACAGTGGCATCTTAAACACATAGGAACGATCCTGCAGTAGTATAAACTGATGCAGTGACCGACGTCTTCGCTTATATAAAACATACGTTGTTCATAATAAGTTTGGCCTACATGAATATATGTTTATGGGACAATGTGTAAATAAGTGTGTGTGTGTGTGTGTGTGTGTGTGTGTGTGTGTGTGTGTGTGTGTGTGTGTGTGTGTGTGTGTGTGTGCGTGCGTGCGTGCGTGCTTGCGTGCGTGCGTGCGTGCGTGCGTGCGTGTTTGTGCGCCTATATAAGGGTGTTTATGTGGTGAATGGATTTATGAAGAAGTGAATGCATTATGTTAATTTAATACTGGTCTTATTTATACATAGTGAAATGTTTCCCCATACCGTCAGGTTTGTCAGCAACAAAAAAGGCATGTGATATATTATTATCCCATAACATGTTCATTGTTTCAATGACGATATCGTGGATATAAAAACATCCAGCGCCTACATTTATAAGTAATTCGTGATCCATATTGCATGAGATTAACATACAAACCAATATCCGAGTGACGAGACGCGTGTTAATGTCTGCTGTGTTGTAATCAAGTTATAGCCTGAATACAAAATTTACTGGGCGTCGTCTGTACGCTGGGACATAAATGAAATCCCTTTTTGATATGCTACGTTGGCGGGATGTTGTTATCCTTTCTTTTTTCTCGTTGGGAAATGAAAGTACCACTGTCAAAAGGCAGGGATTGAGGGACTCGCTGCCTGGAGCACAACATCTCCTAAAGCACAGCGACACATTCAGTAATCTTAGACGAAGGCTTACTTGCGCATTCTCCCTTACAAGCCATGACGAAGCCTACAAAGGAGTTCAAATAAGTAGCAAAACGACATCTCCTGCAGACCAACCGCCCCTTGTGAATGTAAAGGATATATGCTACTCCTTCCTTCTTACTCTTTCCATATCCATCAAAGTGTTGCAATACAGTTGTAGTTGTCATCTTCTGTGAGGCTGTCATAGTCTTACAGTGCTTGCCAATGAGATATATTCTACTACTCCTTTCCTCTCTCACTTTCCGTTACATTTCCTTTAAAGAGTTGCAATATAATTGCCTTCTTATGCGAGACTGTCATGGTCTCACATATGGAGGCAATTGCTTTCCATTTCATGTCATCGACAAGCATTGAGCTTTTTGTTCTTGGCAATGAGAGATTCTTACCAATCCAAGACATCAGTAGATATTGTCGTAGTTTCTAACTTCTAGTGTTATAGTGAAATGATATTTCCATGTTGACAAATTGATTTAATTATCTGAAACATGTCGATTTATTGTTAAGTAGTATAGTTTAATATCTTCACCTGGATGAAGCTGAAGAGTTTGTTTGATGCAACGGAACTGCTTGTTCGATTGGAATGATTTTTTAATTGTGGATAGTCCGTTATCGAGTAATTAACACGAGTATCAAGGAACAAATTTGCAAAAGTGTGGAAAATGTGTTCCTCTTTAGAACTTCCCTTGCGAGCGATGAGTAAATGCTCATCTTAACAAGTTCTCACCAAAAACTTTATTGCTTTTTTATAGATTTAGAAAAGGCCTACGATCGAGTGGTGAGAAATGAACTGTAGTCAACGTAATCTATGTATGGGGTGAATGGTATTCTGATTCAAGCATTGAAATCTCTCTATGAGTCTGAAGAGTGAGTATGGATTGAGTCACCATGGCTGTTCATAGATGGCAGTTTGACAGATTTTAAAGAAAGTATGTATGGGTTAAGAATGAACGAATTACTCATCAAATGTTTACTCTACGCTGATGATCAAGTAATACTTGCATCATCTACTAATGAGCTACAGGAGATGGTAAATATTATGAATGAAGCTTTGAAAAAGAAAGGAATGATAGTGAATGTAAACAAAACGAAAGTTATGCTTTTTGAACGAGATGAATCTATGATGAATGGCAATATTTTGATAGATGGGGACCAAGTGGAAGAGGTGCAAGAATTTGTATACTTGGGATCTAAATTTACAAAAGATGGAACATGTGAAAATGATATTGAAAGGATAGTGAATGCAGGGAATATGGTAAATGGTGCTCTGCGCGGCTTTATATGCCTGAATAGACAGATATGGTATGGTAGTGAAAGTTTGGTATGGCAGAAGAAACAAAAGTAAAATAAATGCGGTAGAGAGGAAAGCGTTGAGAAGCGTGAGTGGATTGAACCTGAGTGACAAAGAAAAAGTGTAATAAGAGAACGTTGTGGTATAAAAAAAGATATGGTGACTAAAATTGAGAAAGGTATGCTTAGATGGTTTGGGCACGTAGAGAGAATGAATGAAAGTAGACTGACTAAAAGGATTTATGAGTCATGAGTGAACGGGAAAGTTTGAAGGGGAAGACCGAGGCAAACTTTCCTGGACCAAATCCTGGACATTTCAAATAAAGGCCAGGTCGAGAGTACTCTAAACTGACGTACTTGTAAGATAGGTTTAATGAGAATCGTACCGGAACAAAAACCTCTTTCTTGGCGATACGTTTTTACTCTAGAAACAGAATAGAATAAATTGCTTTCGCTTAAAAATGTTACCGAGAAAGTTAATGAATATTGAAGTGCTTTTACAACAGTTCATTTTTCTTTTATATCCAAGTTATTTTATATGATATTTTAAGAAAGTTTTTCTCGTTCTATTTTTAGCGTGCGATTCCGATATCGATATAAACTCTTTAAATTTTTGTTTTTGTAACAAGCGAGATTTCTAGTTTACCTGATAATTATCTAAAGTACAGATTTATATATATGAGTGATTTGTTTACGCCCAGACTAAGTCACTTCATCGGGAGTTCTCCCTGGTTTGATCCTCGGTATGGCAACCACAACACTTTCTTCGGCAGGTAAGACAAGGTCCTCGCTCTTGGACTCCATACGCGTCCCCGGGGGCGCCCTCACTAAGCTCTAGTTCAAATTCCTCCACTACACATGCTATAAGCCGTGCCTCACAGGAGGCGCCTGTGGGGCTTCGTACCCCTTGTTAAGCCTTTCCACGGCCTTTCCTCTCCATTCTTGGTAGAGCTTTATTTTTCGCCATTTCTATCGGTTACGCTGTAAAGCCTTGTATGGCTTATAGCTTCTTGACATTTCCGATAAAGGTAAGGTCTGTGATAAAAGAAACACATTTTTTGTAATTATTCAAAGCGGTTTTATCCTAAAACGTTACTACCAATACAAAATAATGTATAAAATCTCTCCAAGTTGTCGGGATATCTGAGTCAGCCAATCTTTTCCACTATACGCTATTCCTTTGTGTGCTGTTGCGGCAATCCTGACTGTTCAGCGGTTGCATTCGCTTTGAACAGCCAAGGAATACATTTCAATATTACGTAGACATTATCTTAAACACAATGAGACAAAAATTTGTGTTTTAACATTACTGAATATACAAATCCTGGTTAGCTATTCAGATGCTTTACTACCGACGTAATTTATTAATCCTACTTGAACTCGTAACTACGGGACAATGGCAAATGAATAGCAATTGTCACGGCAGCCTAACAGTATATATTTAACAATACCTGTTCCCCTGGTGTACCTAGTTACCTATCGTGGGAAAATGGGTGAATCCTTATTTGACGACCATCTAAATCCCGAGTCTCTTCGCAAATTGAAAGTCACACGCGAATTGAATTGGGGTAGTGCAAGAGTTTCGTGATCTACAACCTTATATTACTGTTTTTCTTTTTGGACATCGATTGGATGGTTTCAAACTGAAGAAACAGTTTTTGTGTTGTATATTTGAAAAGGACTGAAATGTGTACTTTAATAGTTCATTTTATTAATCAAAACCAATGTAGGGTTCAAATAAAAATATTCAAAATAAATGGTCTTGTACGATTGATCTGTGTTATCCATATAATTTTTGTTCCGGTACGATTCTCATTAAATCTTTCTTACAAGTACGTCGGTTTAGAGTACTCTTGACCTGGCCTTTATTTGAAATGTCCAGGATTTGGTCGAGAAACGTTTGCCTCGGTCTTCCCCTTCCAACTTTCCCGTTCACTCATGACTCATAAATCCTTTTAGTCGGTCTACTTTCATTCATTCTCTCTACGTGCCCAAACCATCTAAGCATACCTTTCTCAATTTTAGTCACCATATCTTTTTTATACCACAACGTTCTCTTATCATACTATTTCTATATGGTCAAAGGACCCGTTTTAAATAAACAAAAACAAGATATTTAACACAATTAATCCTTATAATACTCAATCGCATTTGTTGGTTGTCCACATAAGCTTATCTCAGCGATAATTCATTCTGAAATCGCTTCAGTCTCTTTGACGTGTGTAATTTATAACAATTACAAGGCGAGTTAATTACTGAAGCACCTTCCTAATAAGAGAGAAGTCGTTAGGCTTCTTAATGTTCAGATTGAAGCACTCTCTAAAAGGTAAAACCCTCGTAAGTTTGAATTGCGCGAGTTCACCGCCGGTCCTCGCATAACGACAAATGTAGATAAAAGCTTACTTACATCATACACTATAGCCTTTATTGGATGGAGGTGTAATAAAAGTCTATGTTAATAAAGGCTGCGTCATTGGTGTAGTGGCTAGCATGTTCGGCTACAGACAAGATCCTGGGTTCGAGTCCCAGGTCGGACCAATTCAAAAATCAATATTCTATTTGCCCGAAGTTGGAAAGTTGACGGTGTGCGCCGTGCCTCGGGGACAATGTTAAGGCGTTGGTCCTGCGCCTGATCTCTCTCCGGTCATCTCGAACTTCCGTCACATTATAATAATAATATTTTTTTATGTCCAAAAAAAGATAACAAACAATGAGCTTAAATAAGAGATAAAACAGGACACAACACTTAGATGGTTTGGGCATGTAGAGAGAATGAATGAAAGGAGACTGACAATTTATGAGGCAAGAGTGAATGCGAAAGTTGGAAGGGGAAGACCAAGGCGAACGTTCCTGGATCAAATCCAGGATATTTTAAATAAGGGCGAGGCTAAGAGTACTCTAAACCGACGAACTTTTATGAAAGGTTTAATGCGAATGGCAGAAGCAAAGGAGATATGCAAGGATCGTGGCAAGTGGAAGGACGTTGTCTCTGCCTACCCCTATGGGAATGAGGCGTGATGCTATGTCAGTATGTTAGGTGTGGGAAATGGCGTTTAGAAAAGGTGGTTCGGCTGCAATGAGGGACATCAGCAGGACGTGCTCTCTGTTGCATTGTTGCCGAATTTAGAAGATATGGTAATTTGCTATATTTGACTATGAGATTGAAGGCAAAGACTGTGCACTTGTGTACTATTCCTGCCAACCCGCATTGGAGCAGCGTGGGTAGGTCTATGCTCTTAAAACCCTCTCTCCTATGAGTTAAAAGACGTGTGCCCAGTAGTGGGACAGTAATAGGCTTTTACTTAGCTTATATTCTTCGCATTGTAAAAAGGACTGTATATTTGAAGACCTCATTACTTCAAGGAGGCTACACAGATGATGAAATATCAAGGGTTTATCACTGCCATTCATAATTCGGGAACTAAGGACTCGGCAAAAAAAGTTTAAAGAAATAGTTCACGTCTCAAAGTAAGTATTCAACACAAAATTCGGACGGTATCAAAGTATATAACGGACATAGGTAGAAACTATTTTCGTGTTGACAAAATGACGATTGAAGTCTTGGGACCCAATCCCGTACCAAATTTACGAATATACCGGCAGACAACTGAATTTATTTTAATTTTACTGTAACGAGTACCACGCGAATAATCAATATCTGATTCGGCTTCAGTCACGCTTATTGACTTAGCTAGTTTTAGTATTAAGCTTTTAATTTTGTCATGTGAGAGTTAAATCTAAAATACGTTTCAAATTGTTATCACTTTTATTTTTTTTCATGTCCTCACATCCAAAATCCATTAAAATAAGGTCCAATCATTTCGACCGTTAGTGCCTTGGACAGAAAATTTTAAAACCTTTTCTCTTTTAATACATTATGTAATGTACTCGTTTAACTCGTATACTTGCGTCTTGAAAACGCCTTTTTGTAAATGAAACAGACTTTTCAATTTTATTTATTTCTATTTATCGTGTTTAAAGAGATAAAACGGTGCATTATGGTACAATTTTGTCTGTCAACATTTTATCAAAAGCACTATATCAGTATACAGTCTATGGCCCGGTTAATGAATGCAGCTGATTTGCATATCACCGCACGCGATATCATACTAATATGTCTACAACCGCCGATATTGGGCCTTTTGTGCAATATAAGCGGAACTAAAGTTTCATTACGGGCTTACATCCTATATGGTATGTCGCTGTCATAGATTCTTTCTTGGTTACGGGACAAAGCCTGTGTAATAAATAGCTTAAAAGACTACATTCAATACATCAACCCTTGTATATCTTATTTTAAACAGTCTTCTTCTAAGGCTTTGAATTATATATATGTCGAAGAATAAGAAAGAACGGAGCGCATAAAGCACAGGGACGTAGAGTTCTCCGCCGACAACGTCATTAATGGGATCCATTATTTAATTTTTTATTCTGTGGGCGTTCGTGAGTAATGTTGGTGCAATCAAACACTTTGTTAATAACCTCGTATTATAATGTTCAATCACTTAATGTTCCCGATGTGAATTTACACAAAGTAATTAACAATAATAGCTAGGAACTCGACAGTTCAGACACTGGGGCGACCGGACTTCCCATAGCCACTCCATCAATTTGAAGTGGCTATGGGAAGTGGCTATGGGAAGTCCGGTCGCCCCAGTGGTTGCAAACCTGTGGATGGAATATTTCGAAGACCGTGCCATCGCCACTGCACCCAGTCACATCAAAATTTGGAAACGGTACGTTGATGATATCTTTGCAATACTTCCCGGGGGGAAACAAGAAGTGGAACAACATTTATCGCATTTGAATGACATACATGAAAGGATTTCTTTTTCGTACGAGATGGCGGAAGAAAGAATCCTGCCATTCCTGGATGTGCAGGTTAAAGTAAGACCTGATGGGACTTTTGGTTACTCTGTATACCGGAAACCTACACACACGGACCGATACTTACACGGATCGTCTCACCATCACCCACGTCACCTCGCTTCGGTTGGAATTGCTCTCACAAACCGTGCTTATAACTTATGTGACGAGTTTCACGTACAAGGAGAGTTAGACCATGTGAGCAAGGTGCTACGTTGGAACGGACATAAGTTACCAAAAAAGAAGAACCCACAGAGACGCGGAGAACGTCCTTTGGAGGTAGAGAGGCAAAAGGCTTACCTACCGTTTGTAAGAGGAGTGACTGACAAGATAGGCAAAATCTTTAAAACTAATTATAATATCAATACCGTCTTCACTCCCTTACAAAAGATAGGTGATAAGATGCGGTCTCCAAAGGATTGTGTACCGTATCAGTGTCCGGGCGTCTATAAAATTGACTGCAGCTGTGGAAGCTCCTATATCGGGCAAACAAAGAGATCCATAGCCCAACGTGTTTCTGAACATATAAATGCAGTCAAACACAATGATACTCAAAAATCAGCTATTGCAGAACATCTCCTTCAGCCGGGTACCAAACACTGGATTGAACTTCATTGCCCGCAAGTTCTATCCACGGACCGTCACTACATACCAAGAATAGTCCGCGAAGCTATTGAAATTAAGAAACACAAAAATTTCAATCGCGACGAGGGATTTAAGTTGGCGGCAACGTGGAATCCAGTAGTTGATATATGTCAAAAAGGCAAGCGATTTAGAGTATCAAAATTAAAAAATGACGTCGTGAGTACAGTATGCCGAAAAACGAACAAAGTACCGACACCATTAAAAAGAACGCGCCGCAGGGTAGAAAGATTCTGCCCCTGACAGCAACTCCAAGCCACCGCAGTCTCGTCGCGACCACGGCCCATGCAATTGGGCCGAAATATCGACAAATTCACAAAAACATTATCGTGGTATGTAACCGTTTATAATATATTTTTCTTCAAATATGGCCATACATACTTTATTTTAAATCTATCCATGAATAGGTTGAACAGCGATGGTGACGCCACACATCCCTGTCGAACACCTCTTTCGACAGGAAACCACTCCGTGTACGTTACGTTTATTCTGACACAAGCACTAGAACCCTCATAGAGTGACTTTAATGCTTGAATCAGACAATCGCTCACTCCATACGTAGATAACGTTGACCACAGATCATTCCTCACCACTCGATCAAAAGCCTTTTCTAAATCTACGAAAGCGCAAAATAACACAGTATAAATACATAAACACAGTTTTATCTAGGTCTAAAGTAAACAAAGTTAACATTATTCCGATGAAGAGATTGCTCCATTACATGCGGAGAATCATGAATCTTAAATGTGGAGATTCTGTCTCTGGCGAATTTTGACAAAAATTTTTAAAGAACAATTAGGGTTATACGCATAAGTCAGCGATAGACAGGCTCCTCCTCTTTCACTCAAACCCAGAGCTAACTGCTAGCCGTATTTCCGACAGAAGCTTCCCCTCTCTCTACCCAGGCTTAAGTGAGCTATACACATCTTAATCAATAGAAGGGTTTAATTATAAATAAACTTTCCTTACATTAAAATTTTAATCTATGTCGTCGGGTTTTATTTTATGTTTAATTATTTAATAGTTAGTCATGATACTAAATATGTCATTAAACCAGATGTTATGATTATCATATTGTTTTGTATTGTAATTATACCGGATGAAGGAAGTGCAAGCTCTGTGCTATAAATAGGCTAGTTCTCTGTTAATGAGATCATTCTTATTGGTCATTCTATTGTGACAACAGTGATTAAATAATTGTTGTGATATTTTTGTTATTATGAAATAGTGAATATTGAGAACGTTTGAACTACAGTTGTTAAGTGAATTTATATAAGTAATTGGGAGTATTTATTGATTTGTTAGTTTTGAAAAATTTCAATATTAAATAGTTCAACTTAGATTAGTTATCAGTTCCGTTGAACAAAAATCCACGCGTCTTAACATTACGGCGTCGTTTAGCGGTCTAATATAAAATAAATACTAGCTAATACTTCAAAGTGAAACTGTGAACTATAATAAATTCGTAAACGGTTGTAAAATCAATACGTTATAGAGAAGCAAGTGGTGAAAAGTCCTGACTTTTCCAAACGAAGCCAATCGGCGTTGCCCGAGTTAGTGGCGAGTTTATAAATTATTTTTACATTTCAATTTATGGCTTTGTAGCTCTTTTGTTTCGACATTTGTATATGAGTTTTATTTTTAATTATATTTGTTACATTACTACAGGGTGGGGCAAAAGTCCCGTTAAAATTTTGGTTGCCTATAACTTTGTTAAAAGAGAAGATAAGTAGGTATGGTTTTCATGAAAAGTTTATTTGGTCTTTACATTTTTTTGTTATGATGGAAAATTATATCGACTGAATGGTGACGGAGGTTAAATATGCAACTTTCGGCTTTTTTTAGGCATTTTATCAGGTTGAATGTCTTCAATTTTGTGAGTAATAATGCCATTAAGATGTTGATTTGTTTGGGGCTTATGCATATAAATTTTTGATATAAAAAAACCCCATAAGGTAAAGTCTGGTGCTGTTAAATCCGGAGATCTGGCTGGCTATGCTATGCTTGCTCGGCAGCAAGAGTAACTTCAACATCTTGGTCATTTGCAAAGAATAGGGGCCAATGATGTTTCCAGCGTGAATACTACACCATCCAGCTGTTTTCAGTGGACGCAACGATGTTTCATTAAATGTTAAAACCAAATAAACTTTTTATAAAAACCAAACTTACTTATCTTTTCTTCGAAGAAAGTTCTAGGCAATAAAAATAGCAGGACTTTTGCCCTCTATCATTGGACGATTTCTAAATATTGTAATTATAGTAAATTTGCTTTAGAGTCATCGTAATGTTTCATGATGATAAATATAAAAAGTAACAAAGGTATTTGGAGGGAAACACCGTGATTGGTGGAGTTATTATTTTAAGAGTGGGGAGTTTTACAAGTGGATATAATGGAAAGCGAGATCCATTCTATTTAAAATCAAAATCAAAAATATCTTTATTCAAGTAGGCATATTCCAGCACTTTTGGATCGTCAAATTATATATTTTTTCTCTATCAAAGTATATAACGGACATAGGTAGAAACTATTTTCGTGTTGACGAAATGACGATTGAAGTCTTGGGACCCAATCCTGTACCAAATTCACGAATAAAATCAAAATCAAAAATCAAAATCAAAAATATCTTTATTCAAGTAGGCATATTACAGCACTTTTGAATCGTCAAATTATATTTTTTTTCCACACTCTGATTCTAATATATGTCTGATGATGGTGCTCAAGAACGGCTTAAAATCTAAAGTTACGAGGGTTCCTTCGCGCCCTGATCCGAGAAGAACCCACAACAAACTTAGTCGGGTATTTTTTTTTGTTACCATCATCATTACAATATCATATTAGTTTACTATATTTTAGTTAAAATTAGAGCAATATGTTCACTCCCTGGCATTTCTATCGTCTACGATTTTTCTATCAACTATCTTTATCTTTAGAACGTCTTGTGGGAGTTTATTATAGAAACGTATACAGTTACCTTTAAATCAGTTGTTAATCTTATGCAGCCTACTAAAATGTATAACAAGTTTGTTTCAGTTTCGTAAGTTATATGATGCACATTGACTCTTTTTATTAAAAGAGTCAATTTTTTTGTGTACATACAACAAGTTTTCTAATACATATACACAGTGAACTGTCATTATGTTAACTGCCTTGAATTTGTTTCTTAGCGACCCTCTTGGACCCATATTGTAAATCGCACAAACGCCCCTTTTCTGTGGCACAAATATTGCATCTATATCAGCAGCATTACCCCAAAGTAGAATACCATATGATATAATGCTGTAAAAATGGCTGAAATATACCAATCTGGTTTATGGCACGGGACCAGTAAATAACGAAACAAATTTTAAAGAATCTGAAAATATTAGTTATCTTGCTAAATTAATTTAGCTTTCAACATTAGGTACAAAACCTAGGTAGGCTTCTGAGGAAAAAGTAAAAAAAGGAAAGATATTGTAGTCAGTGTTTGCATTTGGCCATGAATTTGAAGACAGTTAAGGTGACAGAGTAATATTAAGAATACTGTTGAGAGTGTGGCTTTTTATCTGCTTGACCTATGCAAAATATTTTAAGGTGTATCATAATTTATGAATAAACGGAATTGAAGTCAAAGTTTCACATAAAACTAAAATGTCAATATATTGATTGATATTTACTAGGAGTTAATTAATTATGCAAGCCATTGTCCGTCGCAAAAGTTGCGATTCAAAATAACTGTGTCACTCTCTAATTAGAAGTTTCTTTGCGATGGGGACTCCGTTAGGCGCTTACCCTCTTCGAAAAACTGACAAAGTATCAAATGAAGTGTCCACAAGAATAGGCAACTACTTAAACGATGGTGAAACTTTTATTTTGTTTTTTTTTTTATTGGTGCTCGATCGTGTCTTTCTAAATAAGGTTACAGCTGAGAATATCTTATTGAAATCTATAATAAGTGTAGTCTGTGCGTGTGCGGAATGTGCATAGGTGCGCTAATGCTTGCATGAATGCGTGTGTCCATGCGTGCGTGCATCCGTGAGTCTCCTTACTTAACTATACTGTCAGGTAGTTTTACTATAGAGATATTAGTAATAAATTTAGTAAGCGATAAAATATATACTAAAATTCATATACGAGGAAAGGGAGAAGGAACTTTGAAGGAGCGTGCAGTTTTATCACAATACACCCGCGCATAGGTCGGCAGTTGCGATAGCTGCCATTCGGCAAGTTGGCTTCGAATTGGTTGACCAGCCCCCTTATTCACCAGATCTGGCGCCTAGCGATTTTTTATCTGCTCCCCAAATTGAAAGACTACTTTATTTGGAAACAGGTACGAAGACTATATTAAGCTGTTGGAAGACGTGGAGATTTTTTTACAGGACCAAGACAAAACTTTTTTTTTTTTTGGAAAGGGATTGAAGCTTTGAAAAGCGTGTTGACTCGGTGTGTATACAGACTTGTAGACTACGTAGAAAATGAAATGATTAATTATAAATCCAAATGAATAACATGAGTGTTGGTAATTGAAGAATTGATCCGAAGATTTGTGACTGCGTTCAGATTTATGTATGTAGGGTATAGATAATTTAATTTTGTCTTGTTTCTTTTTTCTTTTTTTGTTACATTTCATGTAAACAAATTCTATATTTAAGCTACTTTCTTTTTTCTATCGGCTGAATAAATGATTTATTTATTTATTTGGCTTGGCAGTGGAAAAGTGTATTATACGTAAATAAATTCCAATATATCCTTAGTTTTTATAGAAATTTATGAGCTTTCAGTGACATGTTACTCAAGTTACTTAATACAGGAATTCTAAAAATGTTCCGAATGGTAATTATCAATTATAACAAGCGAAATACTATATCTATAAGGTACGACCTAGCTACAAATATATCTATATAATATGTATTAATAAATATTACAATACAGGCTTTAAACATTGCAGCGCATTTTAAATGCACACTAAAAGCTGTTTGAAGATTAACTCGATAAAAGTTTTTAAAGTGCATGATTGTGTTTTCATTTTATAATATCAGACAGAAATTTCCAATCTGTGTGGATGAAGAATTACAGAGTCCAAATACATTATATAATTTAGTGAAAGACAACAGAGTAAGATCGATTGCATATGGTATTCGTTGATCTGGAGAAGGCATATGATAGGTTACCCCGTGAATTCTAGTGGTGGGCTTTGAAAGAGAAAAGAGTGCCTGGGAAATACCTGCGTCTTATCCGTGCTATGTACGGTATAGTAACTACATACGTTCGCTGCGCAGCCGGCGAAACTAACAAATTCAATGTGGGCGTAGGTTTGCATCAGGGATCGGCTTTAAGCCCTTATTTGTTCCTCCTGGTAATGGATGCGCTGACATCAAACATACAAGAGGAAGCACCCTGGTGCATGCTGTTTGCCAATTACATTGTGCTTGTTGGAGAGGATGGAGCTGAGGTACAGTAGTAGCAGCCCATTAACGTCCCACTGCTGGGCACAGGCCTCCTCCCTCATATGAGACAGGGTTTTTAAGAGCATAGACCCACCACGCTGCTCCACTGCGGATTGGCAGGCATAGTACACAAGTGCGCTCTCTATTCCTTCACTCTCATAGTCCGGTGTAACGGAAATCCGACACGACCGGAGAGAGATCAGGCGCAGCATTGGTCTAGTGGTTAGCATGTTCGGCTACAGACATGAGGTCCTGGGTTCGAGTCCTAGGTCGGGCCAATTCGAAATCGATATTGAGTTTTCTATTAAGATTTTCTCAATATTTGCCCGAAGTTGGGAAGTTGGCGGTGTGATCCACCCCCGTGCCTCGGAGAGCACGTTAAGCCGTCGGTCCTGCGCCTGATCTCTCTCCGGTCGTGTCGGNGGGGAAGATTTATAAGACGATCGTAAGACCTGTCATCCTGTATGGATCAGAGTGCTGGGCCACCAAAGGGGAGAATGAAAGGAAATTGCATGCAGCGGAGATGCGAATGTTGAGATGGATGTGTGGAGTGACAAAATTGGATAAGATTAAGAATGAGTATATTAGAGGAAGTGTGAAAGTAGCACCAGTGACCGAGAAGTTAAGGAGTGGAAGGTTAGCCTGGTATGGACATGTAATGAGAAGGGAGGATAGCCATGTATGTAAGGGGGTCCTAAATATGATGGTAAGCGGCAGGTCCGGGAGAGGGCGACCAAAAAAAGTGTGGATGAATTGTGTGTAAGAGGATGTGTATTAAGGGTGTGAATGTGGAAATGACAGCGGATAGAGTGAAGTGGCGAAAGGAAACATGTGCCGACCCCACCTAGTAGTTTTATGCCTACGGGTAAAGAGGGCTTAAAGAGCTTATAATTTTTTAACTGACTTCAAAAAAAGGAGGAGGTTATCAATTCGTCTGTATATTGTTACGTCATATCTCCCGACTGGGTGGACCGATATTGATGATTTTTTTTAAATGAAAAGTGGTGCTCGTTTTAGGGTCCTATTTTCTTTTAAATCCAGTTCTGATGATGGCATTGGATTGGATGGAGAACCGATTTCGATGATTCTTTTTTTATTCGAAAGGATATACTTAAAGGGTTGTTTTGTGATAGTTTAGTTAGGTTCTGATGGTGGAATCCATGATAAAGTGACGGAACTCTTCAATTCTTAGGAGCAAATGAACGATACTCGACAGAATCTTCTATAGGCTATCCAGATATTTGAGCCGCCTACCGTAACTTCGGTATGGTCAACTGCTAGTCGTAGTTAAATATGAAGATCAATGGAACTCCTCAACGGCTTACAGTAAAGGTGCGGTTTAAGGCAGAAAATATAAATGTCTGTTATCAAATAGCAATGAGCTTACGTTTGTTGCTGTATTGCAACACGTTTTTAGGTGTACACATATTGAGACAAATTTGTTAGTTTTTATTCTTAGTTTTGTATTCCTGTATGTGCCTGTGTGCAATAAAGTATTTCTGTCTATCTATCTAATTCATTTTTTACAAAATTTGTTTGCGAAATTTTCCCTTATTGAAATATACTTATACAATAACATAGGATTCAACCTAAAAATAGCACTTACATCAGTTAAGTTTCCACTGATATGAAATATAAACTTGATTTTCGAATTAAACTGCTTTTTGCTGGAGGTGAAGTGAATTAATCCTTTTTTCCCCCTGGAAAATGCATTACCGCACTAACCCTGACCCATGGATCGGGAGTGCTGGACATAGTTCGCAATACCCAATAAAACCTAACGGCACTCTCTTCATCCGTGAGTGAGACACCAGAGGATCAGCTACCGCATTCCTACCTGGTGTCTGGGATGAGGTCCACTAAGGAAGTGAATTAATCCTATTATTTAGGATTCTATAGAAAAACATCAAAATATCTTTCTAATCGACAATTTTTAGGGAAAAATTGTCACTAGCTTTCATTTTCTTCTGTAACTACGTTTCATGGCAATTTTTCACGAGCTCAATATATTTTCAATGCGCTAAGGTGAGAAAATTTAAATTTTTCCGTACACACCTTATCTCTATCGCCACCACCCCATAATATATTTTCATTAGGCGGTGAAACGCGACAACATTCGCAAATTTATTACTAGACTTTATGCTGAATTTAATAAGGCAGTGACAATTTACAACGAAGTTGTGCTTCTTTGTATACTAGCTATTCGCTGCAGTATCACTTATGTAGTTCCCGATCCTGTGAAAGACACTGTGCTTAATTTTATAACAAAGTTTGGAAGATCTTTTGATAAGTAAGTCAGTTTAGTTATCCAAAATCTTGTTCGTGTTCCAGATATATTAGAAAGTAGTACACAGTCCTGTGCACCGAAGCAAATCAACCCATTTTTAACGGACTTCAAAAAAAGGAGGAGGTTATCAATTCGTCTGTATTTTTTTTTAAATGTTTGTTATCTTCCGACTGGGTGGACCGATCTTGATATTTTTTTTTATATGAAAGGTGGTGCTCGTCATAGGGTCCTATTTTTTTAAACCAGTTCTGATGATGGCATCTATGAGAAAACCGGATGTGTTAAATTTGCATAAGCATGTGCGCGACAAATGGACGAATAACTCAAGATCACACCAGCCGATTTTGATGATTTTTTTGTTATTAGAAAGGATATACTTCAAGGGTTGTTTTGTGATAGTTTGGGTAGGTTCTGATGATGGAGTCCATGACAAAGTGACGGAACTCTTTGATGCGATTATGGGTGCGATTTATGGCAAAATATATAACTGCCTGTGATCAAATGCCAATGACCTTACGTTTGTGAATACGAAGGTGAATTATGTGTGAAGCGGTGGTAGCAGAGTCTGGGGGGGGGACTCTTGCGTGTTAGTGTTGTGCTCGATCACTATATACAAGACTGGTGATAGCGGGTTGGCAAAATAACCGATCTGTAACGTATAAGGTTGCGGGTTCGATCCCGGGTGTGGCGATATTAATGTAAATTTAACTTTATAACGTTATTTCATTTAAACGGTATTATCTCATATAAGCAACACGTTTTTAGGTGTATACATATAGACTCCGAATATAATTTTGTTAAAACTTCTATTTATGATGTTTCTTTTCCTTTTGCTGGATTTGGAATTAGGATATATGTTGTTTCTAAGCAAAAATTTTTCCATCCCCTGTTACACTATGTCTATCTATCGAATTTTGCAATACAGCATTCTGCGAAATAGAGATGAATGAAAAGACGCTCGGAAGAACAGCCAAGGCCATTTTGCCGGTTCCTATTCCACTCATCACCTGTTTCAATTGTATCATGGGTTCATAGAACTGTACAACTTTTTGTATTGCAATTTTTTATAACTAGGAAATCGTTATGTATGTAATACTTTAAAAGTCCCATATTTAAGTGTGCACAGACGATGAGACAGCATTATATGAAAGGTATGCAATAGCCTTGGTTCTCACTAATGTCTCGAACAAGTATTAATGGTTATATAGATGGTAAAAGTAATGTAGACAAATACAAAGAAAATATCGGCTGAGCCGTTTCTTTTGTTTTACCGTTTCTTTTATATAAAAAAATTCGACATCGCTGGCACGTAATGGTTTGACCACTCGTTTTATTATCAGAGGTCTGGGTTTCATGGCAAATATATGGACAAATACATACATACATAGCATCACGCCTCATTCCCATAGGGGTTGGCAGAGACCACGTCCTTCCACTTGTCAGGATCCTTGCATATTTCCTTCGCTTCTTCCATTCTAATTAAGCCTTTCATGCAAGTTTTTTTTTTTGTTAGAATACTTTTACTTTTCTTAAATTAGTAAATATGCAACATTTAATTTTAAGTTAAATTTAGCTGTATTTGAATAATAGTACTTAGTCTTAATAATAATTAAAAATGTTAGTGTGAGACTGCGTCCTTTCCGTGGCGTCACCTTGGTTAAGGTATTTGCTGAAAATCAGCGCTGTATGTTTCAACATTTGCTTGGACCATACAGTAGAATGCTGAGCTTGTACCTTTTTCAGGGTTGTGCCAGGCATGCATGGCACCAGACAATGGTGCTCTATGAGCTAATGTAATGTTTGGCACAATTGTGAAATAAACGTTTTTTCTTTCTTTCTTTCAAGTTCGTCGGTTTCGGAGTACTCTGGACCAGGCCCTTATTTAAAATGTCCTGGATTTGGTTCAGGCATCTTCGCCTTGGTCTTGCCCTTCCAACTTTTCCATTCACTCTTGAGACACTCTCTTTGTCTGAATCTGAAAATATATAAGGTTTGTGTCATGGCTGGTAACTACTCATCTAAAAAAGATTTTGCCGGCCCAGCAAAAAATGACCTTTTATCAGGTTAGCGAGATTCCACCTTAGACTGTATTCATCATTAAGCATCAGGTAAGATCACAGTCGAGCATTAACCTGTCAACAATAAAAGGAAGCATATAAAATTTTAAATATATCATAAACATCAGTACTCACAAAATTAATATTAATCAAAGTTTTATACAATTTAACCTACAAATTTACTATATATTATACGTAAACATTACTAGCGGAACCCTCCGGCGTTACACGCTGCCCTTTATTATAATGTAAAGGCTTTTGATTTGAGCACTCATTAGAGACATACGTGCAGGTTTAAGGGAAGGATAAGGAGGTTAACTCTGACGACGGTGTTCCTTTGTGTATTTCAGGGGTTACGTCCGCCTTTATAATTTCTCTTGAGATAAAGTGAAGTTTTCCTGGCAACGCTAACCTCCGCCCGAGAGTATGCCATGAATACTAAATAATATATTATCCCGATATTATAATTATACTAGCCGACACGTCAAACTTGCGTACACTTAATACTTAGTACTGTGTGTGTGTGTATATATATGTGTTATATATATATCAGGTTCGCGATTCGTAGGGCTATGTCGATGACTCTGTTTCTACTACGGATCTCTTCATTTCGAATTCGATCAAATTATTGTTTCTCTTGTGGTGTTCAATAAAGTATACTATCTATCTGTACTTAAGCATATATTTATTTCGGGCACTGTTTTGCCCCATCAATTAATTTATTAAATAAGCATCTACTTCTACAAAGGTTGCTTGGAAGAGACTGCTTGCAGAAATAAGACCGCCTTTGCACCCTCCTAGTTCTAGTTTTTATTCTTAGTGTTGTATTTATGTATGTGCCTGTGTGCAATAAAATATTTCTGTCTATCTATGGAGTGAGAGGTGAAATGAATTAATCCTTTTCCCCCCTGGGAAATGCATTTAGGCACTAACCCTGACTCATGGATCGGAGTGCTGGACATAGCGAGGGAGGAAAGTTCGCAATACCCAATAAAAACCAATGGCACCCTCTTCATCCGTGAGTGAGACACCAGAGGATCAGCTACCGCATTCCTACCTGGTGTCTGGGATGAAGTCCACTAAGGAAGTGAATTAATCCTATTATTTAGGTCTCTATAGAAAAACATCAAAATATCTTTCTAATCGACAATTTTTAGGGAAAAATTGTCACCAGCTTTCATTTTCGTCTGTAACTACGTTTCATGGCAATTTTTCACGAGGTCAATATATTTTCAATGCGCTAAGGTGAGAAATTTTAAATTTTTCCGTACACACCTTATCTCTATCGCCACCACCCCATAATATATTTTCATTAGGCGGTGAGACGCGACAACATTCGCAAATTTATTACTAGACTTTATGCTGAATTTAATAAGGAAGTGACAATTTACAACGAAGTTGTGCTTCTTTGTATACTAGCTATTCGCTNTTACAACGAAGTTGTGCTTCTTTGTATACTAGCTATTCGCTGCAGTATCACTTATGTAGTTCCCGATCCTGTGAAAGACACTGTGCTTAATTTTATAACAAAATTTGGAAGATCTTTTGATAAGTAAGTCAGTTTAGTTATCCAGAATCTTGTTCGTGTTCCAGATATATTAGAAAGTAGTACACAGTCCTGTGCACCGAAGCAAATGAACCCATTTTTAACCGACTTCAAAAAAAGGAGGAGGTTATCAATTCGTCTGTATTTTTTTTAAATGTTTGTTACCTCATATCTTCCGACTGGGTGGACCGATCTTGATATTTTTTTTAATATGAAAGTTGGTGCTCGTCATAGGGTCCCATTTTTTTTAAACCAGTAAACCAGTGATGATGGCATCTATGAGAACACCGGATAAGTGATAAATTTGCATAAGCATGTGCGTGACAAATGGACGAATAAGTCAAGATCACACCAGCCAATTTTGATGATTCTTTTATTATTAGAAAGGATATAGGTTCTGATGATGGAGTCCATGACAAAGTGACGGAACTCTTTGATGCGATTATGGGTGCGATTTATAGCAAAATATATAACTGCCTGTGATCAAATGCTAATGACCTTACGTTTGTGAATACGAAGGTGAATTATGTGTGAAGCGGTGGTAGCAGAGTCTGGGGGGGGGACTCTTGCGTCTTGCGTAGTGTTGTGCTCGATCACTATATAAAAGTGGTGATAGCGGGTTGGCAAAATAACCGATCTGTAACGTATAAGGTTGCGGATTCGATCCCGGGTGTGGCGATATTAATGTAAATTTAACTTTGTAACGTTATTTCATTTAAACGGTGTTATCTCATATAAGCAACACGTTTTTAGGTGTATACATATGAACTCCGAATATAATTTTGTTAAAATTTCTATTTATGATGTTTCTTTTCCTTTTGCTGGATTTGGAATTAGGATATATGTTGTTTCTAACAAAAAAAATTCCATCCCCTGTTATATTTATGTCTATCTATAGAATTTTGCAATACAGCCTTCTGCGAAATAGGGATAAAGGAAATGGCGCTCGGCAGAACAGTCAAGGCCATTTTGACGGCTCGTATTGCACTCATCCCCTGTTTCAATTGTATCATGGGTTCATAGAACTGTACAACTTTTTGTATTGCATTTTTTTTTAACTAGGAAATCGTTATGTATGTAATAATTTAAAAGTCCCATATTTAAGTGTGCACAGACGATGAGACAGCATTATATAAAAGGTATACAATAGCCTCGGTTCTCACTGATGTCTCGAACAAGTGTTAATGGTTATATAGATGGTAAAAGTAATGTAAACAAATACAAAGAAAATATCGGCTGAGCCGTTTCTTTTATTTGTTTTACCGTTTCTTTTATATAAAAAAATTCGACATCGCTGGCACGCAATGGTTTGACCACTCGTTTTATTATCAGAGGTCTGGGTTTCATGGCAAATATATGGACAAATACATAGATACATAGCATCACGCCTCATTCCCATAGGGGTTGGCAGAGACCACGTCCTTCCACTTGTCACGATCCTTGCATATTTCCTTCGCTTCTTCCATTCCAATTAAACCTTTCATGCAAGTTTACCGGACAGATTATCTGACTAAACACCCTCTGAGTATTATTATTATTATTATATATAATAGTATTATTATATATAATATAAATATATAAATTTTGCGTAGACGGGCGTGAGTGTGAAAGTAGGATAATAATAATAATTTATTGAACATCACAACAGAATGATACAATAATTTTACTTAATTAATTCTAGAATATACAGTGTGTCACAATTATGTGATCCTCTCTAACCGAACTAGTTAAAACTCTATTTCGGCTTACAGCGCCAATCTCCAAAATTCGTGATTAAAAATGTCTATATCCTTAAATATGTATTATTAAGAAAAGTAATAAAAATTCTAAAGCAATATCAAAACAGACTGAGTAGTTTTGGATTTAATTGCAGTCAAACTCTGTGGCACAGCTACCGGTGACCTAGTAGTTATTATTACTTTTACAAGTAGCATCGCACGTTTAAATCCTGATTAAAATTCATCATTGGACTTATCGGTGCAGGAAAATATATTGAGGAAATAGGAAATAATCCTCGTACCCGAATTTCCGTCGCGACAAATATTCTCATAGACTGTTTATACGAAAACACACGTGCATTTTCTATTCCTTCGTTCTCATAGTCCGATGGCATGGCGGATCCAACTCACGCGGAGAAGAATAAGTCGCAGGATTCACAGCTTAACGTGCTCGTCGTGGCACGGAGAGTAAGGCGACGTCCCCACATAATACAGAAAATTGTTTAGCTGAAAGCCATATATCAATTTTGTATTATCCCCAGTTACAGCCCTGAGGAACACCAAGATGGAATACGCAAAGGACCTAATGACCTGTGGCCGTTCAAACTGACCAAAAATAAAATTTATAATTATTTGTAATATTAAATAGCAATTAATAACTTTGAAATGTTGTTACGAGTTATACATTTGAAATGAAATGAAGCAATCAATATACCATTAAGCTTTCCGTACCGTGATTTTGCACGCCACTGTCCGTGCCCTGTGGGGAATCACGTAACGGGCAACGTTTGCTCAATATTTGATACTGAAACCAGGACGATGGGGTTAACGTTCCTGTTGTTGACAATATACAATTAATAGCAATGTATATAACTAACTGTTAACCGCGGTGTCACCTGTTTTGTTCCCGATCCTATGTGGTTGTGGGGAAATCTAAACTTAGTCACCATTTCAATTGTGAAAGGAGTCACTTTACTCAATTTCATGACAATCGCCAACAGTTTTAAAGATCTCGTGATCAGTGAGTTAGTGTTGTTGTCTAAAATCATATGTGCATTAATGGCCTTTTAATAGGCGGTTCAGGGCACATCTATTGGATTAAAGTTTAGAACAGATATTACCAAAAACTATTTTTGTGTGTCTATACATATATATTCATTGGTCATTGGTCTAGTGGTTAGCATGTTCGACTACAGCCATGAGGTCCTGGGCCTGATCTCTCTCCGGTCGTGTCGGATTGCCGTCACGTCGGACTATGAGAGTGAAGGAATAGAGACTACACTTGTGTACTATGCCTGCCAATCCGCAGTGGAGCAGCGTGGTGGGTCTATGCTCTAAAAACCCTCTCTCGTATGAGTGAGGAGGCCTGTGCCCAGCAGTGGGACGTTAATGGGCTGCTACTTACTTACTTTACTTTTATACATCTATAAAATCGGTGAAATTTGGACATTGCATTTAGAAGACAGTTCTTTTTAAGACAGAGGTCAAGTTAATCAAAATATTTGTTTCGTGTACTGGATACATTTAGTCTGTACGGTGAATTGATATTGAGGATGGTTTTATGTCGGAAAGCACTGTGGTTTCTGAGGGATAGGGTAACATCTTCGTAAGAAGGGAACGCTTTGACATTTTGCATAGTGACAAATAAGAACTATAATATAAGAAAAGAAAACATACATTTTAGTGCTGATTGTTGTTTACATAGATAATAAGGGCATAACAATCCGCCATACGATAATATGCTAACCACTAGACCAATGAGGCAGTTAAATCTGATTATTGAGTTTTTATCAAAGGCACATTACATTGACAAACTTTATTTAAACTCAAAAATTATTCAAGGAAGCCTTTACAGCATTTTTTTGTTGTCAAATATTGTTTGCATATTATTACCAATTACCTCAGTTACTAGTCCATTTACTCTATTAAGGTTAGAGCGACCCACTCCCAAAGTTTTCTATCGTCCAAATAATAGTACGATTTTTCAATTAGCTTTTTTAAACAAAGCTTTTAAATATGTCAATCGACATCTCTAGAACGTCTTCTGGGAGTTTGTTATGGAAATGTTATACAGTTTCTATTTAATATGTTGTTAATTTTATGTGGACAACAAAAGTAGACATACGTATGTATATATCAGAAGTACGCCTACGCGTTATATCCCTACAATTGTCAATCAGTCAATCAATCCAATCATTTATTGCTGATTGTTGGTTATATAGATATATAAAGTGCATAACAATTCGCCATACGATAGCACGCAAAATTTACATTTATTTACATACATAGCATCACGCCTCATTCCCATAGGGGTAGGCAGAGACAACATCCTTCCACTTGCCACGATCCTTACATATCTCCTTCGCTTCTTTTATTCCCATTAAACCTTTCATACAAGTTCGTCGGTTTAGAGTACTCTTGACCTGGCCGTTATTTAAAATGTCCTGGATTTGGTCCAGGAACGTTCGCCTCGGTCTTCCCCTTCCAACTTTCGCATTCACTCTTGACTCATAAATCCTTTTTGTCAGTCTCCTTTCATTCATTCTCTCTACATGCCCAAACCATCTAAGCATACCTTTCTCAATTTTAGTCACTACGTCTTCTTTTATACCACAACGTTCTCTTATCACACTATTTCTTACTCTGTCACTCAGTTTTAATCCACTCATGCTTCTCAACGCTCTCATCTCTACCGCATTTATTTTACTTTTGTGATTCTTCTGCCATACCCAACTTTCACTACCATACATAAGTGTTGGCACCAACACTCCAGCATGCACTGCCAGTCTAGCCCTTTGAGACACCATCTGGCTATTCATAAAAGCATGCAGAGCACCATTTACCATATTCCCTGCATTCACTCTCCTTTCGATATCACTTTCACATGTTCCATCTTTTGTAAATTTAGATCCCAAGTATACAAATTCTTTCACCTCTTCCACTTGTTCCCCATCTATCAAAATATTGCCATTCATCATAGATTCATCTCGTTCAAAAAGCATAACTTTCGTTTTGTTTACATTCACTTTCATTCCTTTCCCTTTCAAAGCTTCATTCATAATATTTAGCATCTCCTGTAGCTCGTTAGCGGATGACGCAAGTATTACTTGATCATCAGCGTAGAGTAAACATTTGATGAGTAATTCATTCATTCTTAACCCATACATACTTTCTTTTAAATCTGTCAAACATTT
Source organism: Elymnias hypermnestra (assembly GCA_015832385.1). Classification (NCBI taxonomy): domain Eukaryota; kingdom Metazoa; phylum Arthropoda; class Insecta; order Lepidoptera; family Nymphalidae; genus Elymnias; species Elymnias hypermnestra. The sequence goes on from JACTOM010000082.1 coordinate 547,006, forward strand.
ATCCATGAAAAGGTTGAACAGCCATGGTGACGCAACACATCCCTGTCGAACACCTCTTTCGACAGGAAACCACTCCGTGTACGCTCCGTTTATTCTGACACAGGCACTAGAACCCTCATAGAGAGACTTCAATGCTTGGATCAGACAACCGCTCACCCCATACGTAGATAACGTTGACCACAGCTCATTCCTCACCACTCGATCATAGGCCTTTTCTAAATCTACGAACGCGCAATAAACTTTTTGGTGTTTAGCCAAACATTTTTCAGTTATGCACCGTAAAGAAAAGACCTGATCCGTACATCCCATTCCTCTTCTAAATCCCGCTTGCACGTCCCATATTTTCTCATCAGTTTCATTAATCACCCTTTCAATTTATTTAAAAAAACATTTATTTAAAAGCTAAAAAACCATTTCAATTAAATGTCGATACCCTTTTTTATATGTTTATGTCAACATTTTTCTTTATTGTTCTCAAATCCTTCTGCCATTGAAACATTCCTTAATTGTAACCCACATGTTATATGCTAAATAGGCTAAGAGTGATTATGATAAATTATTACATATATGATTTAATTTATATATTTATCTATACTGTAGAGGCTTGTACTTTTCAAACAGACACTCCTTTAATCTATTTTGAAATGTAAAATAGTCAGTAATTTTACATAACTTTTTGTAATACTTAGGAAGCATAATGTATTTTTAGGTTGTAATTACGTCTTTTGGTTTTTAGGTTATTGTATAAAGTGATTTTAAGAGTATTGACTCAAAGATGTATAAACTAGGTAGCGTTAATATCATCAATTCTTTAAAATACGGTTTGCAGCTATCGGTTTGTTTAAGGTGACGTATCGACCTTATACATCTTTATTGTACCTTGAATGCAAGATCACGTCATGTTGAGTCACCCCAGAATATGATTCCTCATCTTAAGATAAAGCCAATATATGCATTATAAACAACTAAGAGTGTAGTTCTGTTCACAGTTTTTGACAACATATATAGTGCACATTTTTAGAGTCACTTACTAATTTAAGGTTCAGTAATTCTATTCTCAGATTCTTTATTGTTATATTACACACTATGAATGACTTAAAACACAATACTAACGTTGATACAAACTAAGAACTGTCAATAGGCGAATGTTCCTTCTTTCCTCTGTGCTACATTTCTTATACCCACTTGTAAAAAACTCACTACTCAAAAAATAAGTCCAACAATCACAGTCGTCGTGAAAACGACGACTAAACAGAAGTTGATTACATTTATAAATTGCGTTAAACCGGATTTTGCACACCTCAGCACAGTAGACAAATATAGTAATTTAATAGTAATCCACAAATAAAATAATAAATGATCGCTAATAACCTGAACATGAACTAGCAGCTTAACACAAACTGATGAAAATGACAAAGCGTAATTTCCTTTCTGGAAAATAGTCATCCAACGTTTTTTAAGTCTAGGTCAGACCTAGACAAAATAGAAAATGCAATTTCCTAAATTTTCCTTGCTTGCTTATATTATTACTCGAGCGATACCGTCAAAATCGGACCTAATTTTCATTGGTACCTGTACCTGAAATAAATAAATATTATGGCCTGTGACAAAGAGTAATAGGTAGCCACGTTTCTGAAGCCGCGCAATTCAGTTTCATTCATTTTAATGCCGTGACCTCGCTTGTTTTGTCAGTCACTCGGCTGCATTAATTCACGAATTTTATTTGGGTCACTCTAAGCGGGGCGGCTTCTTTGAATTTGGGCTTTCTTTTCATTTCACACCATTTTATTCATGATGGGTTTAATTACGGTCGAGTGTCTTAATTCGCAATGTATATGTAAGTAAGTCCAGACTCCTTAATTCAGATTTCCTGTATTAGCCCTACCGGGAATCGTACGCAGTATTTGTATCATTATTTATTTATTATTTATACATACACAAAATACAAAAACTTAATCTAGGAGACTATATAAATTTGCATAAACGGCGGCCTTATCGCTAGGGTAGCGATTTCTTCCAGGCAACCGTTGATTAAAAAAGGAAATATTATTTATTAATTGAGGGTAGGCGATAAACTGCCTCATTGGTCTAGTGGTTAGCTTGTTCGACTACAGACGTGAGGTCCTGGGTTCGAGTCCCGGGTCGGGCCAATTTAAAAATGAATATTGATTTTACTTTTAAGATTTTCTCAATATTTGCCCGAAATTGGGAATTTGGCGGTGTGCTCCAGCTCCGTGCCTCGGAGAGCACGTTAAGCCGTCGGTCCTGCGCCTGATCTCTCTCCGGTCGTGTCGGATTCCCGTCACATCGGACTGTGAGAGTGAAGAAATAGAGAGTGCACACTTGTGTACTATGCCGCCAATCCGCAGTGGAGCAGCGTGGTGGGTCTATGCTCTAAAAACCCTCGCTCCTCGGAGTGAGGAGGCCTGTGCCCAGTAGTGGGACGTTAATGGGCTGCTACTTACTTTTTTTAGGCGATAAACTTACATATGAAGGTATACACAACATAATGATAGTATGATAAATATTTAAAGAATATACTAATAAATATTTAAGTATAAAATGCATAAAAACAGTACATGAAATATAAGTCGTCTATGTAGCTTTCAAGAAATGGTTTTTAGATATTTAGTATTGCATTTCGGAGCTTTTAAAATGAGCTGCCGTGTGGTTCGGAGTTGGCCTTGCACTCCAACAAATTCAAACTTATTTTACATTACACCAACGACGCCATCAAAATATATAATATATATAACAGAGAAGTAAATGCTGCTGAAATTAAAACACGTTCTGCGTCAATCGGCTTTAAACTTTTGTAATAAACAATTCCGGCAATTTGGAAATGAATTGAAACCGTCGAAGCTGTCTAAGAAATTAATTTAAATTGTAACCAATTTGATGCGGTGGTATTTAACGTAGTATAATGGAACATTATACAATGGGGTTTTATACAAAAACAGAATTAAGTTACCGACACAAAATTTTGAATCGCTACATAAATCGGTTGTCACGTTATCGAATCGTTATCTTTTAGTAATTACGTCAATAATTCTTTAATCAAGTAGAGTTCTGACGGCTTTATTGGTGCAATAGCACGAGTACTTACTTCGCTAGTATAGATCCTGGATTCCATTTCCGGCAAAGCGGATTTAGGAAGTGATATTTTTTATTGTGTACTTGTGGGAGGTTTCGGTCATGATTAGCAAAGAACTGTCGCGAAAAGATTGTGATCCGCTACGATTTTGGCCAAAAACCATAAGGGGTAAAATTGATTAATGACCTCCATCTCCTAGATGGGGCAGAGGACGTCCACAGTAATTTTCCATCGCGAACGATCTTGAGCATCGCGCTTCACCTCGCCCCACGTCATTCTAATCTTCCCTTGAGGAAGAATACCTTGAGGATTTCATTCCAAAGCTTTCTTGGGGATATGATTGGAATCCCGACGTAGCGTATGGCCGATCCATCTCCACTTTCGCCGTTTGATCTGGTGTTCGATCAAAGTCTCATGGCATTTCTCTAGCAAATCTTCGTTAGAGATTGCCTCGGGCCAGTATATTCCGAGGATGCGACGCAAACACCGGTTGACGCAGACTTGGATTTGGCGCGAGATGTCCTTCGTGACCTTCCACGTTTCGCACCCATATAGCAACACAGATTTAACATTGGACCCGAAGATTTTAAATTTAATCCTTCGGGTCAGTTTCCGCGATTGCCACACTGGTCCTAGACGTGCGAAGGTGGCTCGGGCTTTAGCTAAGGGGTAAAATACTTCTTACTAAATTAGCGCGCTTTCTTCTTAGATTTGATCATCATTCACCATCAGGTGAGATTTCAGTCAAGCACTTAATAATAATCAACAATAAATGAAATGCTGTTACAGCACTAGAGTCGTCAAATATAGTTTTTATTTATCACATATTATGACTGTTAATGATTTTAAAGAAATTTTTACAAGTTGCGAAATGATGTCAACTTGGAAATCGTAATATAGAGATTACACATATCTTATTATAATTTCGTTTGCAAGTATGACAAATGTAAAGAATTATTGTCAAAATCTGGACTGGCAAGTGAAATATAACATTATGGTTTAAATCTTCGTCTTTCATAATGATACATGGGTTAAAATCTGTACAGTAAAATTATAGACGTATAAACAACCATTATCGTCTTAATCATGAGATACTATAAGAGGAGACAACATTCAAGCTCCAACTCAAAAAACGTGATTAGGTTTGTATAAAAGTATTATGGCAAACAAGATTGTTCCGGACAATAAAAATTATTATAAACTATAAAAATAAAAGAACTATAGCAGCAAGTAACATAGGCGTTATATTATTTTTTTAAAAGATAGAGAACACTTTAAAGTTTTCAATAATATTAACACAGACAGATATCATTTCACATTCACTGAGAATATTGTTGGTATTCTGATCAGATTTTCTGAAGAATAGGAAACACCACGTAAAGGCACAGCGAAGCAGCGCAGTTTATTTATTTTATAATAAAAGAAATTGGATATTTAATAAAAATATTTGTTTACTTTGATTTCAATTACAATTCTGATGGATCATTGAGATTTCTAGGATTAAAACAATTAAGATAACATATTGATGTTATCAATTTGGGTCGTGGATTAATTGAAATCGATGCCGCAGCAAAGCCGAGGAATGGCTCCATTTGTAACTCATCTGAAGGGAGTCGTTTGTACCACGCGACGCGATGTTGAACAATTATGGTCCTTACGTTGCATCAGATTAAACTTTCATGAAGTTTCTCTTAACATTTAGTACGCGTCACATTAGCGACATTTAATCGACTAAGGTTGCGTCCACTACATTGCGAACTCTGTCAACTGTCATTCCGTGTAAGAGATGATATTTACGCAAAGTTTATTAGCACAAATTCCTCATCGGGAAACATCTACGCCATTTCTCGGCGACGAAGAGGGACGAGGGATGAGGTTGCCAAACCTACACCTTCTGCCACGCAAAGCTGAGATATCAGGCGTAAAGTCCACTCTTTCTCAAGTGCCTCCATAATCGAGACCACTTTATTTAGTAGGCTCGGTATAATGAGGATGACCCTTCCCGTTTAATTGGCCTGGAAACCTGGCACCTAAAAAAGTGTGTGTGTTTGTGTGTGTGTGTGTGTGTACTTATGTACTCGCGTTAGAAGTTATATTACTTTGGCGTAACAAGATAAAAATCCTTTCCAAAACTATAATGTTGACTATAGCTTCAGGGTGTCGGGTTTTTATGACGGTGTGCGCGCGCATCGTAAATATTTACTCTCAGCAATTTTCCCTAACGCGCCAAAAGAAGTATAACTTCAAAAATTCGGCAACAGTGTTCCTGTCATTGTAATTACTTAATAGTACTAGATCATTCACTAACTGTATTTCGAGTTGGCTCCACGGTGGTAGTTACGGATGAGTTAAACGGACGCTGATGGACCAGCAGTGCCAAAATACCCACTAAAACTCACTAGAACCCTTATAGAATCACTGTAGGATGGAGGAGTTATATAAGCTCTACCTGCTGCTTCCCCTGTCGGGCATGATGTACTTGTTTACTGAAGTGTTTTCCTAAATGTAAAGAATAAGCATAATATCTTTAATGCTAATGCATTGTTCGTCAAATTGGAAAAGAAAATCCTCGCATGGAGGGTATTTGGAAAAGCCGCATCTTATCGCGGCACGGATACAGCTATCAATATATCATTACGCAGTGTAGCGTGGCATTTTTGTCAGCCACTACAAAGCCCGGGGGAAATCATGGCATCGGCCCGCCGTCAGCCCTGTGGTTTTTTGTTATTAATCATTCCGGTGCGCTGATGTTTATAATCCTTCGATTAACAAAGCGATATATAGCTTTAATCGATTTTTTTCATTCACAACAATGCAATACCCTCTTTAATTAAATTGGCAGACTTGATTATTTATACATGATTTTTACTAGGTCTATTTCAGTCGTTTTTTGAAATATTTATGTATATGTCTAAATATGTATGTCTAATACATACATACATAAAATCACGCCTCATTCCCATAGGGGTAGGCAGAGACAACATCCTTCCACTTGCCACGATCCTTGCATATCTCCTTCGCTTCTTTCATTCTCATTAAACCTTTCATACAAGTTCGTCGGTTTAGAGTACTCTTGACCTGGCCCTTATTTAAAATGTCCTGGATTTGGTCCAGGAACGTTCGCCTTGGTCTTCCCCTTCCAACTTTCGCATTCACTCTTGACTCATAAATCCTTTTTGTCAGTCTCCTTTCATTCATTCTCTCTACATGCCCAAACCATCTAAGCATACCTTTCTCAATTTTAGTCACTACGTCTTCTTTTATACCACAACGTTCTCTTATCACACTATTTCTTACTCTGTCACTCAGTTTTAATCCACTCATGCTTCTCAACGCTCTCATCTCTACCGCATTTATTTTACTTTTGTGATTCTTCTGCCATACCCAACTTTCACTACCATACATAAGTGTTGGCACCAACACTCCAGCATGCACTGCCAGTCTAGCCCTTTGAGACACCATCTGGCTATTCATAAAAGCATGCAGAGCACCATTTACCATATTCCCTGCATTCACTCTCCTTTCGATATCACTTTCACATGTTCCATCTTTTGTAAATTTAGATCCCAAGTATACAAATTCTTTCACCTCTTCCACTTGTTCCCCATCTATCAAAATATTGCCATTCATCATAGATTCATCTCGTTCAAAAAGCATAACTTTCGTTTTGTTTACATTCACTTTCATTCCTTTCCCTTTCAAAGCTTCATTCATAATATTTAGCATCTCCTGTAGCTCGTTAGCGGATGACGCAAGTATTACTTGATCATCAGCGTAGAGTAAACATTTGATGAGTAATTCATTCATTCTTAACCCATACATACTTTCTTTTAAATCTGTCAAACATTTATCCATGAAAAGGTTGAACAGCCATGGTGACGCAACACATCCCTGTCGAACACCTCTTTCGACAGGAAACCACTCCGTGTACGCTCCGTTTATTCTGACACAGGCACTAGAACCCTCATAGAGAGACTTCAATGCTTGGATCAGACAACCGCTCACCCCATACGTAGATAACGTTGACCACAGCTCATTCCTCACCACTCGATCATAGGCCTTTTCTAAATCTACGAACGCGCAATAAACTTTTTGGTGTTTAGCCAAACATTTTTCAGTTATGCACCGTAAAGAAAAGACCTGATCCGTACATCCCATTCCTCTTCTAAATCCCGCTTGCACGTCCCATATTTTCCCATCAGTTTCATTAATCACCCTTTCAATTAATATCTTTGCATACAATTTGCCGACGACACTAAGAAGGCTGATACCGCGGTAATTTTTGCACTCCTGCTGTGACCCTTTTCCTTTATATAGAGGGACAATTACGGCCTTGCTCCAATCTCTTGGGACTTGACCTTTCTCCCAGCATATATTGAAAAGGCAGTACAGCTGAGCTACCACAATCCCGCGGCCAGCCTTCAGCATCTCGACTGACACTCTGTCATACCCAGCAGCCTTACCTGATTTCATACCTTTTATCGCTTTCATGATGTCATCCATACTAATCTCGCTATCACTTGTCTTACATTCATTGCTATCCGCAGAGGCCATATTTACCTCTGCTTCATTTCTTTCAAACAAACTTTCAAAATGATCCTTCCATCTCTTCAATATCCATTCTTCTCCTTTTATTAAACTTCCATCTAAACTTCTGATTTTACAAAGCTCCGAGGAAGTAGATCTCCCTCGGGCAAATTGTATTGATTTCCAGAAAAACTTTTTGTTTGACTGAAAATCATCAGAAAGTCTCCTATCATACATATCACTGTATTCTTCTTTTTTCTTTCTTACAGCTTCTTTCACGATTACTTTCACCCTTTTGTATTCCATTCTTGCCTTTTTTACGTCATCATTCGTTGCCTTTTGCATTCGTTGGTTCGCTTTTGTAGCCAACCAATCGGACCAAGCTTTCTTCTTTTCACACACAGCTGCTTGAACATTTTTGTCCATCCACAAATTCTTCACTTCCTTACCTTTCCTCCTTTTAGACACGCCACATACATCAATAGCAGCACCAACCACTCCATCTTTAAATTTATTCCATAAACTTTCAATCTCATTTCCTTCGTCTTCACTCTTGAATCGCCCACTCAAATTTTTCAGATATTCTTCTCTAACATCCTCTTCTTGCAATCTCTCCACTTTTATTCGTTCAAGAATGCTCGAAGTTTCCTTCTTTCTATGGCGCCACCGATTAAAAAGACCACCGATTCGGGCAACAACCAGGTAGTGGTCAGTATCGATGTCGACCCCGCGGTATACTCGAGCATCTAGAACTTTCTTCTTCAGTTTTTCGTCCACAATTACAAAATCAATCATACTTCTAGCATTCCCTTCTTCCCTTGTATACACATGAATCCCCTTGTGCTCAAACATAGTGTTTGCCACAAAAAGACTATGTTCCACACATATTCCAAGCAAACTTCGTCCATTTTCATTCACCCGTTTGTCACCAAACATACCAAGAGTCCTTTCATATCCATCACGTTTCACACCTACCCATCCATTAAAATCTCCTAACATAATTATTCGCTCATTCGGTTCACATTCATTCAACGTATCACTCACACTTTCCCAATACTCATCTATTTCTTTTTGGGCTTTACTGGACATTCTGGTGCCCAGATCCGTCGGAGCATAAGCACCCAAGACAAAGATCCGAGTAAGTCCAACTTTTAGCCTGATCCAGATGAGTCTAGGACTGAAATTAGAGCTTCAAAATAAACATTTCAATGACATATATTTATATATGTATCGCGTTCTGGTCTTCCACCGTTTAAATAAAAACAGGCACAGTCAATTTTCAGAGAGATTATTTATCACTTTAATCTAAATGATTAATAAACTTTTTTAATTAAATGACAATAACCAATAATTTATGGGCGCAAGGTGTGCACCGGGCAGCACTTCGCGTACGAATGCCCGCCAGCCTGATGCAAGCCCTTTTATACTAGTTTCCGCTAGTGGGGGTAGTTTGAATGTTGGTAGATGTTTGTTGCTAGCTCGCCGCACACCTTGTTACCAATATTAAAAAATGTTGCCGCCCTCATATAGATTCATTTTATTGCATTCACTTTTGGTAAACCAAATTTGTAATTCTCAACGTTTCTTTAGAAACTGACACTCACACAGATATACAAATTAAGCAATAAAATAAAATTAAAAAGTAATACCACAACAAAAGTATTATTTTTGTTTCATATTGCCGTAACGCGCTTATGATTGTTTGCTGCCCAGTACACAACGCCCTTGGGAAATCTCGCTCATTACTTTCAATGGTTTTGTTACTGATGTTGTTTTAAAAGAAACAAGTCGGAAAACGACTATACGTTCCGCCTGATGTTCTCGTTGCGCGTATACTTTTACCAGCACTGTTCTGTCAGATTGTAGTACTTCTCCGGTCATGTCGGTCCAATTAGGAGCTAAGCCAGTGTCCAAATATGACTGAGCTCTAAAACTGTAACGCTTGTGTAACATATTACTGGGCTGATGTTAAGAAGTCATTAAATATGTCTTTTAGGAAATCATAGTTTCTCAAAACTTTAATATCGGTGCTGATAATGAAGTTGTCATGGTATTTGTTTCAGATAAGAATCAAAGTAAAAAACAGACCGACATGCATCCAGTAGTTTTTGGGCAACAAACAACGCTAAAACTCATTTTTATACAATATAAATTACAGACATCCAGTGACATTCTGTATTATTGTTTATTTGTATATTCATAGTCTGAGCCCTATCGCGATATATAGAATTTATGCGACTGCAAATCTATAGGATCAAAATATAGTTATTGTTAGTGGTGACGCCACTTTTGGCGGTACTTTGGTCTTTATATTTTTGATGGTGCCGCGTAATGACATCTTTTTCTAAGTACCCTACCTTTTTCCCTTGCGTGCATATACTTGCTTACGCATCCGTCGCGACAAGTCGTGTTCTGCCCACCGCAAAGAATTCCGCTCGTATCTTCATCTCGACGATATAACCGCATGAACTATCGAACAAGTGAGCCGCTGGCCGTCTTTTCGCCGCCGCAACCACGCCCGTGCACAACCCTACTTCGGGAAGGAGTAGAAAAGCCTGATATTCCAGGTAGATGCACGCGATTCCTTTCTCCCTTCATCAATATCACTTCTTAAGCGTCCACCTCACTAAATTCTTCTTCCTTTCTTCTTACCGCATCGCATATGCAGTCCACTTAAATTCAACCCCCGCTCACATGGACGGTGGCACCCTCTCCGCTGCCGCTCCATGTTAGGTTTTTAAACAGGTATATTGTATCGATATAGTGCCATTCTATTTTTTCGCTGGGAAATACATTTACGCATCTGTAGGGTCTGCGAGAGACACCTCGCAGTACTTAGTAAAACCCAACGGGACCTCCTTCATTCGATTTTAGGATTTCAGAAGATCCCTCGCCCATTGTTCTTTGATGTCCTGGATAACTTAGGAATGCAAAAATGCACCGCTCCGGCATTGGCGTGAACCATAATTTCTGCCTGCGCCTTATTTCTTTGGGCTATAAAATTAAAATAATACAATTTTGTTCTCTAACACCTTCTCCTTCAATGGACTAAACTTTAATCTGAAATGTCAAATATTATATTTCTGCATTATTAAGACCACAATCTTGCGTGATGTTTTCCTCTATCATCATGTAACCTATTATTCTATAATTTATGATTTATCCTGGTTATTCCGTTCTTGATTTTTTGATGCTCACACGCCCAAGGGAAATCACGTTAGGGAGCAAGCTCTTCAATTACTTAGTAGAACTGTGATAAATGCCAATGCGTTTGTGGGTTAACTAGTCGCGAATTGAAAGCCTTTTTAACCTTTATTCATATTTTCAAATATTATAATAGAATATTCTCATGCACCATCGGCATTATGGGATTTAACTTGTTTGAAGTTAAGGATATAAGTTACATCGTAAAAATCAAGTATCATAGCTAAAATAATTAATTTGTCAACTCTCTTTTCCTAAACACTCATATATAAAGTAATAAGAGGAATAAAGTTTTTTTCTTTATGTTTCTATTACAAGGTATTAAGAGAACGGTTCCGAAATCGAAGACAGACGATAGTACTAGTGACACCTTTGAGTGGGACGGAAAAAATTGGTTTAGATGAAAAACAAATCATATTTTAAAACATTTTATTTGAATTATTTATGCTCCATTATATTTTTACAGCTAAATGAAACGATAGTTTTATAAAAAATATATTACTTTCCAAAAAATAACCAGCAATGTAACACAAAATTGAACACTTGCTTCAACGCAATTGCCAACACCTGGGCGCGTTGCGGCCAAGCGTTCTTTGATCAGTTCGTTGACCCGTCCGTTGACCCATCAACTGTGTTTAGTTTTGTGTTTTATTACTGGATTTTTGAAGTGATACTTCTTTAGGCGCATGAGGATAAAATTTTTACGGATGAAACGCGCGATTAGCATCACGAAGATGTCCAGCGTTTTTTGCTAATTTGTTTGAAGGTTAGGTAGTTTTAATATTAACAAATACATAACATATGGCATTTTAATTTGCCACTTGTCATTTAATTATTTAATATACTATTTTTCCTAAAATATCAGATAAAAACGATTCAAAAGCAAAATTTAATTAATAATTTCTAATATTGACAAGAAACACGTGGCAGTATTATTTACAAATCGTCATTTGATATTTCAATAAATTATTTGTATCGACGCTTTTAATATTATAATGACCTGTTTCTGTCCCTATAGGGTCTCGAAAATGTAAAGTTGTAGATTTGTATAAATATAAATAATACATAAAAAATAGTTTGCCAAAGAAGTTTCACTTCTGACATGTGCACTTTATATGCACGCGCTTTTAATTTTTTAGTAAAGGAATAGATTTTTTTATGAAAGTATCGTGTCATTTAGCTGTACTAACATGATGGAGCGTAAATAATGCTAATAAAATGTTTTTGTAATATGGTTTTTTAAACAGAATCGATTTTTATTCCGTCCTCTCATCAAAGGTGTCACTAGTACTATCGTTTGTTTTCGCTCATGTTCCTGAGTTAATGGGGTGACTCCTGAGACGTAATATGATCAATTTATGAACATGGATGTATGCTTTTAGGCCAATACCTTGCCTTTTAGTTGGTGCTATTAAACGTCTAGACCAATAATTTATTTGTTTTAAACAGAGCTTTCCCTCGCGGCGAGACACGCTTTGTACATAATTGAAAAATATTTCTATTCGTTATATTATTGCATTTGACTCCAGTAACAAGAAGTTTTCAGCTGCTTTCGTGGAATATAGAATAGAATACTCTTTATTGTACACCACAAACGTGAAAAAATAACACAGAAACAAAGTTAATACATAGTACAAATTTATTATTATAACCCAAAAAGTTTATTGCGCCTTTGTAGATTTAGAAAAACGCCTATGATCGAGTGGTGAGGAATGAGCTGTGGTCAACGTTATCAACGTATGGGGTGAGCGGTAATCTGATTCAGGCATTGAAGTCTCTCTATGAGGGTTCTAGTGCTTGTGTCAGAATAAACGGGGCGTATACGGAGTGAGGTGTTCGACAGGGATGTGTTGCGTCGCCATGGCTGTTCAACCTATTCATGGATAAATGTTTGACAGATTTAAAAGAAAGTAAAAGAAAGTAAAGGATTTTAAAAAATGGGACCCTATGACGAGCACCATCTTTCATCATCAAGATCGGTCCACCCAGTCGGAATATATGAGGTAACAAACATAAAAAAAATACAGATGTATTGATAACCTCCTCCTTTTTTTGAAGTGGGTTAAAAATTGGAGACAATGACAAATCTTTCTTTTTTGTATTAGGTTGTTAACAAGAAATAAAATGAACCTGAAATGCCGTATTTTAGAGAGAAGAAGACTCAGAAATCATTTTTTTTATTGAGGATACGCTTTTTTTATAAGGTACCGCAATTAGTTTTGGAATTGCCCTTTCTTATGCACGGAATTAACTTTTTAAACCGTTGGTAGATTTGTTACCAACGGACAGATTACTGACGATTTAAAGCGTAAAGTACACTAGCTGGGTGACAATTTTACATAATTGGCTCGAGAATGTATAACAAAATAAACAAAACCTTAAACATACATCCCTTGTCGAAATTTAAATTAAAAAAAAAAACTGTGAAAGAGTGGTTACTTACACTAACATATCATGACTGAGAAACCATTAGAATTTTAGTAAGTATTAGAATGTTATTAAACAAAACTATTTATAAAATATACGTACACACTCATTCGAACACGCATAGCCACACGTACACACACACACGCGCGCGCGCACACACGTTCACGTGCACAAACTCATTTCTTTACCGATTTCTTTTTAAAATATATTTAATTTAATTTCTAAGCTTAGCTATTGGCTGATACTCTTTATTTGTTTATGTATTTGCGAGGTGAGCGCTGTCGCCTAAAATACAGGTTTATTCCTAGTTTAGGGACAGATGTTTTTCATACAGTACTCTAGTGTTATTTTGTGGTGTTTGTACTTAATTTATTTTACTTCTTGTACATAACATAGTTTGAACATATAAAAAAAATTATTATATATTATATAGTGGGCGATAGTCTGCCAATATTTAAAAACAAATTAAAAAAATTCTTCTTCGTCAAATACTAGCTTCATCTTCCTCAGCTTCCTTTTACTTTATATTCTTTAGTGTTACTTTCGAATAATTAATTAAATGTTTAAGTTAGTTGTTGTTGTAGTTTTAGTTTTAGTCATGTTTCTGTTCTTCACTCTTTGTAATGCGTCATTTTTTTCCCCCCTTTAGTGTAATTTTATTATATAAGCGTGATGAGGCTACCAGTAAGTAGGTTACCTTCTAATTCTAAAACCACTTTTATATAAGATTTATATGTAATTTACTTGTAGATGTATCCTGTTGGTGCCCTTTTTACATTAATAAAAAAAAAAATTATTATCAAAGCGCTTTTTGAGCCTACCGAAAAATAGGATAGGTTTCTTACATTTAAATGTACGTGGACGAAGTTGCACGGGTCAGCTAGTTCTATATATGAGTAACATGTCACCGAATTTTTTTTAATTATGAGGGTAGACAAATAGATTTGCGGTTTCAAGACAGGTACGGAAAGGGAAGCGAAGTTGGACTAATTGCGTAATAGTAAGTTACGACCGCCTTGGGATGTTTGTCTTGACGCGTCTGGGTCGTTGACCCCTACGACAGGGACGTGGGGGTACGATATCTAGCTAAGGAGGGGTAAACTAAACCCCAACATACCCCTCCAACCAGAAGAATAATAGCTATTGACATTGTTTCCTTATAGGACTCGATACTTTATTTGGAGCAATAACTTTCGTGACGAAATGAAATCGAGAAGTGGATTATAAACTTGAATTTCAGTAGGTATTATCACAGACAAGTAGATATAGAAGGGATGGCAACTATCTCTGTAAAATAAAGTACTCAACTATATATTTCTAAAAGAAAATCACAGAAGACGTTCTTTAAATGTCACTCAATAATAAATGAAGGAATGGATTGCTCTAATCATAATAAAATAAATTATCATCACATTGTAATAATGGTGGTTCTAGAAAACACAACTAAATTTGTTATATCTAAGTAGCTTTAAATTTTAAATTTTATTCTGATATTATTATCAATATTAATAGAAATAATAGGAAAACTACAACAGACTGTTAAATTGTATATTGCTTTTGTAATTTTACTAAAAAGTACAAATGTGATCTTTTCTGATATAGAGTCTATAATTCTTGAGAAATACCTGGAACTACTACTGCCTCATTGGTCTAGTGGTTAGCATGTTCGACTACAGACATGAGGCCCTGGGTTCGAGTCCCGGGTCGGGCCAATCAAAAAATGGATAGTTGGGAAGTTGGCGATGTGATCCACCCCCGTGCCTCGGAGAGCACGTTAAGCCGTCGGTCCTGCGCCCGATCTCTCTCCGGTTATGTCGGATTACCGTCAAATCGGACTATGAGAGTGAAGAAATAGAGAGTGCACTTGTGTACCTATGCCTGCCAATCCGCAGTGGAGCAGCGTGGTGGGTCTATGCTCTTAAAACCCTCTCTCATATGAGTGAGGAGGCCTGTGCCCAGCAGTGGGACGTCAATGGGCTGCTACTTAATTACCTTTTTTTACCGTCTTCAGAGCCCGTATTTTGGCTTATTTAATATTTCTCATCCAACGTGGGGCCTCATCAACGTCAAAAATCTTAAACTGCCTCATTGGTCTAGTGGTTAGCATGTTCGACTACAGACATGAGGTCCTGGGTTCGAGTCCCAGGTCGGGCCAATTCAAAAATGAATATTGATTTTACTATTAAGATTTTCTCAATATTTGCCCGAAGTTGGGAAAGTTGGTGGTGTGATCCATCTCCGTGCCTCGGAGAGCACGTTAAGCCGTCAGTCCTGCGCCTTTCCTCACTCCGGTTGTGTCGGATTTCCGTCACATCAGGCAATGAGAGTGAAGGAATAGAGTGCACTTGTGTACTATGCCTGCTAATCCGTAGTGGAGCAGCGTGGTGAGTCTATTCTCTGAACTTAATTATACATTCAATACGGTATTTTTTTTATTAGTGTAGTACTTGTTCAACGCTTCGTTTGTATCAATACAAAAGCATATACTCCTTGTAATCATCATACGTGTATTAAATGTTGAAGATTTTCTATTCTTCTGTAAAAAAAATATTGTTTCCACTGAGATTTATCTCAACAATGGACTTATCTGAGGCGCGTGGAAAAAAACGCATTCAATATTATTCCATACAATCGCAGTCAAGAACAAAAGGGGAGATTTGAAAGCAATTAAAAATGCTACTGTTGCTGATCTACGCGCACGTGAAACGTGCAATATTTGGAAAAACATTCCCCGCCATTTTTCCACGTTTTATTTTCGGATCTTTGTACGTTTATTTAAGTGGTGTTTTTGTTATGGAAATGTCGCCGCATTGGATGTGTTCGCTTCGATTTTCAACGTCAAAACTGTGTTTATTGTGAATAATGTTACACATGTTATTTTATTTATAAGTATAATTCTATTAATCCTGACGTATACACACATTTCTATTCAACATTAAACTCAATACATAAATGCTGTCTTAACGCTTTACTATTACACTTAATATCAAAACTACAACTGTCGTACTCTATGAACAAGCTCACAATGCCACGTCAACATTCGCGCGGCTTAATTTAGTCAATACAAAAACTAATATCATGACGGAAACATTTATTATTTAGTTAAGATTGTTAAATCAAATTTATTGTTCTTGTATCTACGATTATGATAAATAAATAACAAAAGTGACGAACGTAGCCGAAAAACTTTAAAGTCAAAAATGTATTTCATTAAACTCATTCTTTAAATAAACATTTATTACGCCTTAAAAAGAAATAAAATACAATAAACTTAAATAAATAGAAAAACATGCAACAGATGGTCTTACCGTTTATTAGTTTTTGACAATCAAGTTGTAACGTAGCAGGAAGGTAGGCAATAACATAAAAATAGATTAAAATAACTACGAACTAAAACACATATCTATGTATTAATAAGCAAAAACTTTATACCTCATTTTAAGAAATTTCTTAAACTTAATTTATATAGAGAAGGAGTGCACATTAATAATATTTTTAAAATTGTGCATAAAAATACATTTAATCATGTATTTGATACAAACGCATATGTACTCTTCTGTCGATCGCTGACGAATGTGTCAAACGCCGTAAGGTTACATTATTTGTCATAACTGAGGAGGTTACATTTGAAAATTATCATGGTGGTAAGTTTTTTTTTTAATTTCTGCGTAACTTTACAAATTTTTTAAACACAACAAATTGTAATACAGCAAAAATAGTATTATCGAAGTTGGTTGAGCCGTATACGCGCGATACCGTGACATATTCTTCGATAAACCTTTGATACGTAAAGTATATAGTGCATAGCACCACGTCTCATTCCCATAGGGGTCGGCAGAGACCACGTCCTTCCACTTACCACAATCCTTGCATATCTCTTTCATTCTCATTAAATCTTTCATACAAGTTCGTCTGTTTAGAGTACTCTTGACCTGGCCCTTATTTAAAATGTCCTGGATTTGGTTCAGGAACGTTCACCTTGGTTTTCCCCTTTCAACTTTCGCATTTACTCTTGACTCATAAATCCTTTTTGTCAGTCTCCTTTTATTCATTCTCTCTACATGCCTAAACCATCTAAGCATAACTTTCTCGATTTTAGTCACTGCGTCTTCTTTTATACCACAACGTTCTCTTATCACACTATTTCTTACCCTGTCACTCAGTTTTAAGCCACTCATACTTCTCAACGATCTTATCTCTACCGCATGTATTTTACTTTTGTGATTCTTCTTCCATACCCAACTTTCACTACCATAAATAAGTGTTGGCATCAACACTCCAGCATGCACAGCCAGTCTGGCTCTTTGACACACCATCTGGCTATTCATAAAGGCGTACAGAGCACCATTTACCATATTCCCTGCATTCACTCTCCTTTCAATGTCACTGTCACGTGTTCCATCTTTTGTAATTTTATATCCCAAATATAGAAATTCTTTCACCTCTTCCTCTTGTTCCCCATCTATCAAAATATTGCCATTCATCATAGATTCATCTCTTTTCAAAAGCATAACTTTCGTTTTGTCTACATTCACTTTCATTCCTTTCCCTTTCAAAGCTTAATTCATAATATTTACCATCTCCTGTAGCTCGCTAGCGGATGACGCAAGTATTACTTGATCATCAGCGTAGAGTAAAAATTCTTATATAATACTTACTTTTAATTCTGTCAAACAGTTATCCATGAATAGGTTGAACTGCCATGGTGACGCAACACATCCCTGTCGAACACCTCTTTGGACAGGAAACCACTCCGTGTACGCCGCGTTTATTCTGACACAAGCACTAGAACCCTCATAGAGAGACTTCTGCTTGAATCAGACTACCGCTCAAAGGCCTTTTCTAAATCTACGAAAGCGCAATAAACTTTTTTTTTTATTTTATAAAGATAAAATATTAGCAAATTTATTTTTATATTATATTCCCCCTAAAGTACAAATTTTATTAGATGTAATAGCGGTTATTTGTCAGTTTAAAGAGAAATTTGTTCGCTTAAAACCAAATTACCACATGAAAAGAACACTGCTTATTATTTTATCGGAACATGGTATCTGTTTATTATTGGCGATAAATTATAACGTGAACAATGGGATGTCAATGGCACGGTAATTTAAGCTCGGTAAATAAACAGGCAAAATTTCATAGAATATTTTACAATACGGCATCCGTTAGCAAGACCCTCTGCTAGTGAATGATTAGCATAACTTGTAAAAATAAATATTCTTGCAAACATTTCAGACATTTTTTTCTTTTATGGTTGAAGAAGAAGTTGTTAATTAATGTAAACTTACATTAATTAATAACTTGTATTCCCTTCTCTATTTTAATATACACAACTTGCACAATGCTAATAATTACTTCACTATTTGAATTTATACAATTTAGCACTACTTCTCTTAAGACAACTACTTCACGAAACACAGTCCAAAACATAATATTCATACAATTATTCCGCTTGATAAAATTACCTCGAATTGTATAACATTTACAACACGATTATTTTTGGTTTTTTTAAGTAAAAAAGGTAAGTATTTTTAAGTGTTGCCTCTATATTACTCAATAATTCCCAACACTTCAGAGCTATCAGTGTTGTCACCCAACTATCTATAGTTTAACAAATTGAATAGCATAAAAAGTTCTTTGCAACTAAATCGTTTGATGTATAAAAGTTGTACCAATAATTAAGTAAGTAGCATTAACGTCCCACTGCTGGGCACAGGCCTCCTCACTCCGAGAAGCGAGGGTGCTCCACTGCGGATTGGCAGACATAATACACAAGTGCACTCTATTCCTTCACTCTCATAGTCCGACGTGACGGTAATCCGACACGACCGGAAAGGGACAAGTTGCAGGACCGACGGCTTAACGTGCTCTTCGAGGCACTGGGGTGAAACACACCGCCAACTTCCCAACTTCGTGCAAATATTTAATAGATTACTCAATATTGATTTTGAATTGGCCCGACCCGGGACTCCAACCCAGGACCTCATGTCTATAGTTGAACATGCTAACCACTAGACCAATAATTACATAGGCTGTATATAATAAAAAAATGTTCAGACACTGAGGCGTACAAATAATGTTTGTAAAATGACGAAAGAAAGTAAAATATAACCTTACATCATTTTACAAAATGAAAGATATCGTGCCATCCCAAAAATGATATTATCAAATGAATGAAGAAAGAAAATAACTTTACTAAAAACGATGCTAGAAGTAAAAAAAGGAAAAATATGTTAATAACAATGGTATTGCTAAATTTACAATTTATAATAGGTCTACAGTTTAGCTATGCAGACCTAAAACAGGCCTGAATGCAGTGCGCTTATTTTCAGCCACAGCCTAATACAATTACAATAGTACCCTTGACTTCGACTGAGAACAAGCACTGTTGTCTAAAGTGACATATTTACTTACAAATATAATGTGATGGAAGCTTGTTCTAGAAAGGAACATCTTCAGCTAGCATCTGGTGCATTGGTTTGTGTGGACTCCGCTGAGTTTTAGTGAGTATTCTATACTGCTGCAAGTCCAACACTCTTGGTTGCTGATAACTCCATTTCCCGTCAAAAAAAAAGTGGAATTGCTAAGGATAAGATATTTCAACAACTTCCTTGGGCCTATGAAGATTGGCAGGTGATCCCCCATGGGAGCTCAGGGCGGAAGTTCTCACGACTGCTTACCAGTGCAGAGTAGCCGCGAGAACCAGAGGGGAATTACCAGACGCTGATGAAGTAAGAAGGGTCAGGGTTCTAGCTGACAGAGCTTTGACCCAAAGGTGGCAGGAGGATCTCGGGTCCCCAGCGGCGGGCGTGGCTATAGTAGAGGCGATCCGCCCTCATCTGGATAAGTGGCTGGGCAGAGAGCACGGATCGCTCTCCTACAGGTTGGTACAGGTGCTTACCAGTCATGGTTGCTTCGGTAAATACCTGTATCAAACTGTTGGCTGTGAGCCGTCGGCCAGCTGTTACGAGTGTGGTGCCTCGTTAGATACAGCTTACCACACGGTGGCAGAATGTCCCGCCTGGGGTTCTCAGCGACTCATTTTGACGTCGCTGATCGGCACAAACCTCTCACTGGCTAATATTATAGATGTAATGCTCATCAGTGAGCAGGCCTGGAGAGCGGTTGCCTCCTTTTGCGAGACTGTCATCTCGCTTAAGGAGGCACGACAAAGGGAGAGGGTGAATGCCGCTGAGACACTCCGGCCCAGACGAAGGGGAGTAGGAAACAGGAGGCGGAGGTTCATGCAACTCCTCCCCCTGTAGAATATCTGTGAGCCGAATACAACCGAGGGGTCAGAGAGGAATGCCTCAACGAGCCTCTGGCTCCCCACTCATGGTTGACGACGGTCCCGCTGGGTTTTAGTGGGTATTGCGAGTTCTTCCCCCTCGCCGAGTCCCACACTCCCGACCCCACAGTCGGGGTGCGTAAATGCATTTCCCAGCGTCAAAAAAAAAACGCCTATGAAGATAAATTTAACAATTTAATGTTGTTAGAATGTTATATTTGCTTGAGTCAAGCTAGCATGAGCACTAACTGCAATCTATGCCTGCCTAAAATTTAACTCTGTCACAGTTAAAGCTACCAATGGTGTATGTTTGCTCATTCAATTGTATTTTATATGTTATAGTTGTATGATTCCAGAGAAATAAAAAAGGTTACATAGCGCCCTTTCTATAAGCCAAAACTGTATCGTTATTAGTTTATGTACAACTTTATTCATCAGTCAAACATCTTGGTGTATTACGTAAAACTTTCCCATATTAATGGAGGCCTAAACATAAAACGTCAGTGACGTCATAATCTCACTTTGATGTCCCGTGTGGAGGCTTAATCGGCCGTAAACTCGCGTACAGGCGGAGTGTGTAACTACTTTAATTATGCATTCACTTTGCCAGGCAATAATCTCTGCAGCACGACACTCGCTAACTCCGTTGGAAATTGTTTAATTCCTTTTTCCAATAAATAGGTTATATAGTAACAAATCGTGTTACCCATAGCCTTTGCTGGTCTCGAAAAACCTTTCCGCAAATCATCTATGGACAAAATGGATGTTACCAGGGAGGTTCACAGGTCCGGTATTTTACCATAAGTATATTATGTTTTTGTTAACGAGCTTGGAGCTTTGCTATCGGATCACGGAGGAAGTGAACAAGAACGCATTCAACTACCAAAAGAAGCCATTAGCCAAAATGACGAGACTGGCAAAAACGAAAAATCTCGATACTCACCAAAAAGAGACTTGTAACATCTATGTCTTCCCCATCATCCTTTATTGTGCATAGGAATGGAGGATCCGGGCGACAGAGAGGAAAAGATAGATGCACTCGAAGTGTGATGCTGGAGAAGAAGCTGCGTTTACCATGGAACGCGAAGAGGACGAATAATCTATCTTGGAGCAGCTCCGTGTTAAAACCAAACTCTCGACATTGCTAGACGCCAGCACAACAATTGAGACAAGAGGCCAAAAGGCCACGTGGCTGACCAAGTAGAAACGGTTATAGATCTTCTATTTGTTGTCGCCATAAAGAAAGCCGCGAATCGAACAGGATGTTAAGCAATGGTGAAGAAACTGACGTGGGCACCTAAAGTACGGACACAACCTTAAAACATGAAGAATGCCATCGAGAAGAAGAAGATACCTTGTGCTGTTAACAGTGACAAATAAATCTATTAAAACAATGCAAAAAAAATCTGATAACAGAAGGAATAAGTTACAATGAACTTAAATTAAAAATTGATTTTGCTAACACAAATAAAAACGAGGATAAAAGGAAGTTGGTGTACGAGGCCGATAATTTTAGGGGCTAGTTTTAATTTCTGAAATTTCCACTTACCATTCTTAGAATGAGAATTCTATGAAACATTATTTAATGCTTCACGCAATTGTATTTTTGTGATTTTCAAAATTCATCAGATATCTACAGATATAGAGGAATAGATTTATAAGCTTATAGACGTTCTGAAAATGACTTTGTGGAGAGTGGGATTCGTTGACAATGGGAACGATTGCACCGGTTATGACAGTGATTGACTACAGTTTGCCTGTAGCACTGTGAAGATTGCCATTAAATCATAGGAGTTAAAACCATAACAATTAGTATGAGCTAGGAAATAGCAATCAGCTGAGAGCTCGAGTGTACTTGCAAATGCGTTTTACAATGATGCAAGTCGCGTCTGTGCGGATGGTAATTAGCAAATGGACTTTCGATGTGCTGGATTATTAACTGGAACGTGTGGAAAATATCATTTTGACTAGTTTAATCCGGGTGTCGTCAGTTTGCCATGTCGTATATTGTATATGTTTGTAATTATATTGCAAAATATCACATCCGGTTCGACTAGTTTTGATGCACTTCCCTTTCTACTGGAACTTAATTAGGACTTGAAAGAAATCTCGTAAATGCAGATTTTATGTCGTTTTTAAGGTTGCACATTGGAAATAATAAGGAGAAAATAAACTATAATATATTTGACGATATAATAGTGTCTTTATAGCAATTTTATATCGAATTGACTTGAATATAAAATTTTAGATTTTGTGAGGATGAGATCGTTTAAACTCAGTAATTACGAACTTTTATTTATGTTGTATAAAAGAAGATGTAGTGACTATAATTGAGAAAGGTATGCTTAGATGGCTTAGGCACGTAGAGAGAATTAATGAAAGGTGACTGAAAAAAAGGATATATGAGTCTAGAGTGAATGGGAAAGTTGGAAGGGGAAGACCAAGGCTAACGTTCCTGGACCAAACCCAGGACATTTTAAATAAAGGCCGGGGGACATTTTAAATAAAGGCCAGGTCAATAGTACTCTAAACCGACGTACTTGTATGAAAGGTTCAATGAGAATGAAAGAAGCGAAGGAGATATGCAAGGATCGTGGCAAGTGGAAGGACGTGGTCTCTGCCTAACCTAATGGGAATGAGTCGTGATGATATGTAATGATTGAAGGTTTAGAAACATGAAGTTATCGGTTTCGCTGGTTGGAGTTTGATTCTCATCAAGGTAAGTATATGGTATTTTCTAATAGGTCTAAATCTGGACTGTTGGGAAGCCTTGAGTAAGTATCATGTTATATTGCGATTTTGTGTTCGATCTTAGAATTTATGATCAGAAGAGATCAAAATGAAAATATTCCCTATTCAATTAGGCTTTGTCATTAGTCTGTCCGTTTAAGTAATCTACCTCCAGTTCGGAGAGTTGAATCCGCTGAGAACATACCGGGAAGAAACTCAACGCTTACTCTTCTTAAAGATAATTTTGTGTGTTACAATTTCTTATATATTGCTTCTGTGAGCAACTGGAATCAAGTCCAAACATTTCTATCGCTTAAATAATCTTCTTTATTATAATATGTATTTTGTAAAACGATGTTATTGACATATTTCTTAAAATAATGTGGAGGCAAATCTAAAACTGATTGCGGTGTCTTATTAAAAATGCGTATGTTCAACCAGACAAATGATTTGTGAACCTTCTTCACTCTAAAATGTATTAAAATTGTGTATTCGGATCGGAAGTCAAGTGCTGATAAGGCTTAATTTTTTAACCAAAGAAATTTCAACAATCGATGTGTGTGTTATAGTAAGCAAAAAGAAATGTCAATGAACATATCACTAAAGTTTTAATGATCTACTTATTACATGTACTGTACTCCACTATCACTCAAATAATCTTCGGTAAGAAATAGTCTAAATTTAATGTAGTCATTTCGAATTAGTTTTCAAAACGACTTTACGATTAGTCAAGCTAAACTTGGTCGTTCTGAATTTCTAAAACTATTCGTGTTAGAATTAAGTTGAACTCATCATAAACTTTGAATCTCAACGTAAATGGTTAACATTTACTTTAAGTACTATACAAAGCTCAGCATTTGTTTGTTAGTATTTTATACGCTGGCCAGCAGTTTTATTTTAATTTCATACATTAAACATCTTGAATAAGTTGAATTTATTCATTTACATTTTCAAATATTTGATTTACTATTATACCTTTTTATTGGTTTTGTTTTTGCAGAAACTTATTTTTTTTTTTAATAAAAGGAACATAAATTTAAATGGTGCCTTTCACGCCTTTATGAATAGCCAGATGGTGTCTCAAAGGGCCAGACTGGCTGTGTATGCAGGAGTATTGGTGCCAACACTTATGTGTGGTAGTGAAAGTTGGGAATGGCAGAAGAATCACATAAGTAAAATAAATGCGGTAGAGATGAGAGCGTTGAGAAGTATGAGAGGATTAAAACTGAGTGACAGAGTAAGAAATAGTGTGATAAGAGAACGTTGTGGTATAAAAGAAGATTTAGTGACTATAATTGAGAAAGGTATGCTTAGATGGCTTAGGCACGTAGAGAGAATTAATGAAAGGTGACTGACAAAAAGCATTTATGAGTCTAGAGTAAATGGTAAAGTTGGAAGGGGAAGACCAAGGCGAACGTTCCTGGACCAAATCCAGGACATTTTATGTAACGGCCAGGTCAAGAGTATTCTAAATCGACGAACTTGTATGAAAGTTTTAATGAGAATGAAAGAAGCGAAGGAGATATGCAAGGATCGTGCCAAGTGGAAGGACGTGGTCTGTGCCTACCCCTATGGGAATGAGGCGTGATGTATGTTTGTATGTATGAATTTAAAAAGAAATGGTTTTTTTTGTAGAAATACCGTTTATACTTTTATATGCATTTAGTAAAAGGATTTTAATTAACAAATTACAAATAAACACTCCGGTTTTAATTATTGGTGTTATAAAAAGAAATACGATGGCGTTGGTGGATTTGCTATTTTAATATAAAATAATAACCTTGAGATCCCAAACCTGCCAAACAAGACTTTATTTATTTAGGCTGTTTATATTTCAGTTTTATTTTATTTCGGACTTGGCACTTTGGGGTGATTGTATGTGATAGTCGATAATTGTTTTTCTTACAGAGCTTTTTCTCTAATGTCTGAAATCTTTAAACCTTAACAAAATATTCAGATACCTGTCACAACTTACGCAAACTGTAAATATGCAAAATATCAATACACACGAATAGTATGTCCAAGATTATTTCCAACTCTTAAGAATTATTCGAAAATTATTGGACATCTAGAGAGTAAACTTTATAAAATGCAGAGTTTTAGAAATACCTTAGCGTTATTGAAATTTTTAATTTAGGTAGAAGTGTCTATTTTTTACCAATAAACGGTGTAATCTCCGTAACTTAAAACTTACATCGTACAGTACTACATTTCAGCAAATTATTATTATTTATTAAAACTTCAAAACTTGCAGTACAAATTGTTTTGTTAATCAATTTTTTTTAAAGAGTTAATAGTTCTTTTAAATAACTTGCAGCCCATTAACGCCCCACTGTTGGGCACAGGCCTCTACGCTCATATGAGAGAGGGTTTTTAGAGCATAGACCCACCACGCTGCTCCACTGCGGATTGGCACGCATAGTACACAAGTGCACTCTCTATTCCTTCACTCTCAAAATCCAACACGATCGGAGAGAGATCAGGCGCAGGACCGACGGTGTAACGTGCTCTCCGAGGCTCCGTGGTGGATCACACCGCCAACTTCCTAACTTCGGGCAAATATTGAGAAAATCTTAATAGAAAATTCAATATCGATTTCGAACTGGCCCGACCCGGGACTCGAACCAAGGACCTCATGACTGTAATCGAACATGCTAATCACTAGACCAATGAGGCAGTCAGAGAGTTCTTTTACTGAGCTGAAATTAACGTCGTTTTTACTAAAACACACTGTGATAATTAAGCTGTAGAACGTTTCCATGTGGCTTTTAAGTTATCCTGTTTGGAGAAAGTAGAAAATTTTTCATTCTCTATATTGTTATAATTCGATGTTTATTTAAAGAATGAATTTAATGAAATGCCTTTTTGACTTATACTTTTCGACTAAGTACGCCACTTTATATTTTAATTATTATTATCATCGAATACAATAATGTTGATTTGACAAGATTTTGACTACATAATAAATGTACTGTGGTGAAATATTTGATTAAGTTAACAACTTAAAATATGTTTGCGTCATGATATTAGTTTTTTATTGACTAAGTTAAGCCGCGCGAATGTTGACGTNAGTGGTGGATCACACCGCCAACTTCCTAACTTCGGGCAAATATTGAGAAAATCTTAATAGAAAACTCAATATCGATTTTGAATCGGCCCGACCCGGGACTCGAACCCAGGACCTCATGTCTGTAGTCGAACATGCTAACCACTAGAGCAATGAGGCAGTCAGAGAGTTCTTTTACTGAGCTGAAATTAACGTCGTGTTTACTAAAACACACTGTGATAATTAAACGGTTGAACGTTTCCATGTGGCTTTTAAGTTATCCTGTTTGGAGAAAGTAGAAAATTTTTCATTCTCTATGTTGTTATAATTCGATGTTTATTTAAAGAATGAATTTAATGAAATGCCTTTTTGACTTATACTTATACTTTATATTTTAATTATTATAATCGTCGATACAAATACAATAATGTTGATTTGACAAGATTTAGACTACATAATTAATATAATGTGGTGGCGGCGTGGTGGCGTTAATAAAATGTATAACAAGTTAAAATATGTTTGCGTCATGATATTAGTTTTTGTATTGACTAAGTTAAGCCGCGCGAATGTTGACGTGGCGTTGGGAGCTTGTTCGTAGAGTACGACGGTTGTAGTTTTGATATTAAGTGTATTAGTAAAGCGTTAAGAAAGTGTTAATGTATCGAGTTTAATTGAAATCAGGATTAATAGAATTATACTTATGAATAATGTTTTGTTAATCTCTACAATGTAAAACCGGATAGGAATCGATGTCTTTGGTAATACCGCCAGTTTAACCCTGGGGTTACTAATAAGCAGGGGCGTCGAGGAATCGATGCCGAGGCGCCGGCCGGACGACGACCGCACAGACAACAGCCCACACGTACTAGACTTACTACGGCTTAGGGTCCGTTCACATAGACCGATTCTGACAGAAGAGCAGATTTTGATCGCGATTGTAATAAAAGTGTTGGATAGTTGAAATAAGTGTTGAGACGAAGACAATTTAAACACTCAAAGAGCCAGACAGAATATCAGTATTACACTAGTTAACACTTCAGCAGATAACAACAGACAAGCCCCCATCCGGCCACGCGTCTCTTATTAACTACCCACTGTCCCTCTCCTTTCTCCGTCTAAATGCCGCGAACATCGCTGCACGAGCGCCTCGTCATCGTCTTCCGACATTTCAGCTCTTCTGTTATTGACAATGCCAGAACAAATAAGGTGAAATGTGAAAATAAACCTTATTTCAACACCCAACACGCTATTTTAATCGTGGTTAAAATCTGCTCTTCTCTCCGAGCCGGTCTGTG
The DNA here is from genome assembly GCA_015832385.1 of Elymnias hypermnestra. Taxonomy (NCBI): domain Eukaryota; kingdom Metazoa; phylum Arthropoda; class Insecta; order Lepidoptera; family Nymphalidae; genus Elymnias; species Elymnias hypermnestra. The sequence goes on from JACTOM010000082.1 coordinate 574,620, forward strand.
TGAAAGGACACTTAATATTTCTTTATAAACAAGCGAATTTTTAGTAGGCCTGCAGGTCAGTTAGTCTATGATAAACTATGTTGTCTTTACCTTAAATATTATAAGTCCTCTAGAATTAAGTCATCTTTCGCGCGGGACTAAATTCTAGTCCATTTCTCACATCAATAGGACTCCTTTGTATCGGAAAAGGCCGAATAAATAATATATAAATATAATATATTACTATAATCAATCAAACATTGCACAATTTTCAAGATCTGTATTCCTTTCGATGATGAGTACCACCGTTTCGGAAAGTATTTAATTATAGAAACTCAATTTTCTATTCTTGTCAATATCCATTAACATTAAATATAAAACACAATTATAATTACGACACAATAATTAGAAAAGGCTTTTAAATTATAGAAATACACTTAGCTTTGTATCGCAGAGCAGCCCAATTTACTAACACAATTAACTTAAACTGAGGACTGAGTAGTTCCAATATTCGTCAACGACTAATTCTCCAATAACCACACTTAAAAATAAGTCATAGCCCCACCTTATTAAACACCTATACCTTCATAACACTAAATTGATAATCTTATTTTAAAATATAATCGCAATAACACCGAATACTTCCGCAGTAATCAATATACAATAAAGCTCTGCTACTTCCTCAATAGTTAATTGACAAATAATATAACCCCTAACCCTGATGCCGATATACTGAAAAACATTTCGAAAAAATTAAATTGACTTAATACTTCTACCATTAGTAGGCTAAATTTTCACTGAGCATCATAGGCTATAATACTTTCGGACAAAAAATAGTGATCCCTAATAATAATGCATTAATACAACCCAAGGTGTGAAAAAATTGGTCATATAAAATTTGTCATCGCGAAAACTATTGATGATAGAATAAAAAAATGTTCTACAATATTCTTAAACGTATTAATATCTATAAAAAAGTCCATGATACCATATGTTAAACTACTTTAGTTATGCCACTATAACTACTTTTTAACATTGTAAAAGTAAATAAAAGTGCTGATAGTAATCAAGCCATATTATTCATGTCTCTGTATTAATCCTTATCCTATTAAATATTTTATTGAAATCGGAAAATCCATTCAAAAGATATAACGAATTTAAAATGTCAGTGTCAGTGTCAAATGTCGTGTATAAGTAAGTTCTGAGACAATAGAGTATTACAAATAAATCTCTAATATTATAGAAATTTTGCATTTTAATTTTTTGTTTTTATTTTTAACAATTAATAATAATGAAGCTTAAAATACTGATCCAATTTAAAATATTCTTTCAATACCTGTAGAGTATTTTTAAATTGACTAATGTCGGACATCCAACGTAAATGATGTTGCGAATTTAAAAATGTATTTGTTAGTTATTATATTCGTTGCAAAGTAAAATCTGTGTATTGATTAGATTATGAATGTAAGTGAATATCAAATAGTCTAAAAGAAAGTAATTAAAAACTATGCGAAATAAAACTTCCCTGACTAGATTAGACTTTCCACTGCCACGAGTTCAGTATCTGCGGGGGTGAAACCGCAGAGCATTGCTAGTAGTAAGTAAAAGTAAGTAGCAGCCCATTAACGTCCCACTGCTGGGCACAGGCCTCCGCGCTCCGAGGAACGAGGGTTTTTAGAGCATAGACCCTCCACGCTGCTCCACTGCGGATTGGCAGGCATAGTACACAAGTGCACTCTCTGTTCCTTCTCAAAGTCCGATGTGATGGGAATCCGACACAATTGGAGAAAGATCAGGCGTACGACCGACGGCTTAACGTGCTCTCCGAGGCACCGTGGTTGATCACACCGCCAACTTCCTAACTTCGGGCAAATATTGAGAAAATCTTAATAGAAAACTCAATATCGATTTTGAATCGGCGCGACCCGGGACTCGACCCAGGACCTCATGTCTGTAGTCCAATATGCTAACCACTAGATCAATGAGGCAGTTATTGCTAGTAGCTTTATACAATATACGTAGAGAGAGAACGAACATTTACAAACTACTGTTATTGCTTGTCCGGATATGAACGGATGTGTGCATTTTTATTACAAAAGCTCAAAGGTGAATTGTATTTCCTGTAACATGGTGAGGGACCGTTCGGTCGATCCATCTGCCTTGTGATTGAGCCATATCCGAAATAGTGCGGACACGAGGAAATGTAGTGGTCGCACATATCTCACATTATTGGTGCCAATAAGTTAGAATGGATTCCGTTTCGTCAATGATATTGCTATATTTACATTGAACGATCATTTTTCGTGCATTTTCCTTATTAAATCTATACAAAAATTTCATTATTCGATTAGGATTTTGTTCTGAATCGTAAAGAGTGCGACTAATGCGATTTTATAAAACGATTGAAAACAACTTATAATGGTTTCTTTGCGCTCTATTCTGAGAAGAACTAACAACAAACTTAGTCTGGGATCCTTCTTTGTCATCATTATTACAGCAGTATTGCATAGTTGGGTATGAGTCCTGGCTCAGACCCATTAATGTTTTTTTTAAGAGATGTTCAGTATTTGCTCGAAGTTGTGAAGTTGGCGGTGTATTGTACCCTGTGCCTCTGAGAGCACGTTAAGCCTTCGGTTCTGCGCCTGATTTATCTCCGCGAGCGTCAGATTACCGTCACATCGGACTATGACAGTGTAGGAATAAAGAGTGCACTTGTGTCCCTTGCCTGCCAACCCGCAGTGGATCCTCTCTCCCCTATGAGTGAGGAGGCCTGTGCCTGACAGTGGGACGTTAATGAGCTGCGTTTTACCTTACGAGTAATTCATTCTCAAACTCTTCGTATAGTTTAAGTATTGTTACAGCTTCGTTAGTTCGCGTAATGGTACGAGTAACTACTCGCATTGCTGGTAGAGCTTTTGGTTCAATTCCCTGAGTTTCAGACTTAGGAAATCGTCTTTTCTAATTTACCTAACGACTAGACTAGATACGAGGTTTCGGTCGTGGTCAGTTACCTCCCTCCTAGCATAACGTACCACAAACCTTTGTAGAATTATTGATTGTCTATGTGTAAAGTTACTAATATATAATCTGCTCTTATCACATCATCATCCTTTTCCGCAAAATTACTGTATAATTTAACTCTAACGATTTTCAATACATCAGTATTATACATTAGAAGTGTTAGTCTTAAAATATATAAGCTAAAAAAGCCTTTTGACCTTGATCAATTGTTATCTGTTCTGACGTGAATACGTCTTTAAAATCGCATCCCCTATGGATGCGATTTTAAAACTTTATTTAAAAAAATAGAATGATGATAACATTGGGGATAACAGTTTGGTGTAGTAGCTACATATCTATCACTTCCATTCGAATTTCAGTTACATCACTGGATAGATATAGGATCAAAGAATTTATTATGCTAAGAAAGGACTGTAACATATCGCGCACGTACAGCAACCGGCCGTGTCCATAATACAGCCACACCCCATTTTTTTATGTATATTAGGTAGTTCTAGAAATAAGCCCTGAAGTATTTTTCATCCTCCTAGCTCCAGCTCCCTATTTTGATCACGATACGAAGTTCAGGTACATTAATTATGTACCGTATTATTACATACATACATAGCATCACGCTGCATTCCCATAGGGGTAGGCAGAGACCACGTCCTTCAACTTGCCATGATCCTTGCATATCTCCTTCGCTTATTTCAATCTCATTAAACCTTTCATACAAGTTCGTCGGTTTAGAGTACTCTTGACCTGGCCCTTATTTAAAATATCCTTTGATTTGATCCAGGAACGTTCGCCTTGGTCTTCCCCTTCCAACTTTCGCATTCACTCTTGACTCATATATCCTTTTTGTCAGTCTTCTTTCATTCATTCTCTCTACGTGCCCAGACCATCTAATACCTTTCTCAATTTTAGTCACTACATCTTCTTTTATACCACAACGTTGTCTTATCACTATGTGTAAGTCTAATTTCCGGTCAATCAGGCAAATACTGGTAGTTTTGAATATCTCGCAGTTAAGTCGCTGATATACCCCAAACACGTAAAAATATTAGGAAACCCTTGTTAGTGAGCGTCTATGTCATGAAAGGAATATAATCCGAAATTCCAAGTCAATCTGGCGATTTCTGGACATCTATCTATTGTTCTTTTCGTAACTTATATATATATATGTCGGAGTGCAAGAGTCTGTGGAACGCTGGCGCCATCTTTGTGTCGGCGTGGGGGCAGAGTCAATGAGTGGCGGTCCGGCCCGTCTTTCAGCAGTTCTCGGGCGGCGGTCGGCCGGAGTGGTCGACTATTGAAACTGTCGCGTTCCTAGCTATTATTCTTAATAAGTTTGTGTAAATTGATATCGGGAACATTAAGTGATTGGACATTATAATCCGAGTTAATGAATAAAGTGTTTGATTGCACCAACATTACCCACGACCGCCCACAGAATAAGAAATTAAATAATGGATCCAATTAATAACGATGTCGGCGGAGAATCCTACGCCACTGTGCTTTATGATACTCCGTTCTCTCTTATAACATATAATGTTCTAACATATATGTATACTAGCTGAAACCGCGACTTCGTCTGCGTGGAATGTTTTTGAGTAGCATTTTCATTCATTTAGGCAAATTGGTTTACAAATAAGAAACTAATGAATTGAATATTCAGCAAAAGGAATATTTCTACCAAATTTCAAGTCTCTACGGTCCCGGAACTTTTTGTCTTCATATTTTTTTTCACTTTTAATAGTTGAAATGATGTTAGAGCTAATATTCTACAGATTGACATTATCTAAGAAAGGATTTTTGAAAACAGACATTTTCTTGCAAAGTAAAATGAAGGTTTTTCTGAACTTATGAAACATTCAATGGCAACGTATAACGCGAAGTGGCATGTAAAAGCTAGTATTGCAATAAAACTTTTATTTTATGATATCGCTCGTCTACTTTCCATTTAATGTAGAGACGCATACTAGGGGCTTGGTTTCATAAAAACTCTTTTCCTTTTGTCCTCTATTCACATCCTTTGTCTGTCGCTTTTAACGTACAATGAACATATTTCTGCAGCTAGCGATAACCTGCGACTTGGTCCGAGTAGAGTTTTCTTTATAGAAATCCTCCTGGCAAACGATGGCATTATTATGAATCCATTACTAATAAGAGTAGCATTAATAATTAATTAACTCTGTCTCAAATACAGTTCGGTTGCTTGGAAGCCTCTCTATAACGTTCATTTAATGAGAATAGAACGTATTCAAAAACGCTTTTTGTACTATGTTAATTTTGGCGATAAGTTACGTGATTTGAATCTAAAAAGCCAACTACGGTTCCAGACTTAAATATTATAAGGTTCTATCTTTCTGTTACCGTAGAAAGCTATTGGATTTATGTTTTTTTACACAAATTACTTAACATGCCTGCAGATGCATCTGATTTATTATATGTAATTTCATTTAGGATACCTAGGCCTTGTAGTCGCGTTAAAAACATTTTACCATTTAAACCTCATGTATTCAAAACTCACCTTGGCTGCTCAGCACCAGTAAATTGAATACTTATCCTGTATGATAGCATATGTAAATCACCATGGCTGCATGGCACCAGAGGTAATCTGATTCAAGCATTGAAGCGCCTCCAAAGAGGTGTTCGACAGGGATGTGTTGCGTCACCATGGCTGTTCAACCTATTCAAGGGTAACTGTTTGACAGATTTAAAAGAAAGTATGTATGTGTTAAGAATTGATGAATTATTCATCAAATGTTTACTTTACGCTGATGATCAAGTAATACTTGCGTCATCGGCTAGTGAGCTACAGGAGATGGTAAATATTATGAATGAAGCTTTGAAAGGGGAAGAAATGAAAGTGAATGTAAACAAAACGAAAGTTATGCTTTTTGAACGAGATGAATGCCAATATTTTGATAGATTCTTTCATTACCACCTTGAAATGAAAAAAAAATTCAATACCTGTAGAGCATTTTTAAATTGACAAATGTCGGACATTCCACGTAAATTATGTCGCGAATTTAAAAATGTATTTTTTAGTTATAATAATCGTTGTAAAGTAAAATCTGTATATTAATTAGATTATGAATGTAAGTGTGTATCTAATAATCTGAAAGGAAGTAATTAAAATCTAAGTAAAATAAAACTTTCATGTTAACGAAAATAAATCTATAGACGGTAGATCGGTATCTACGCGGGGCAATAAAAGAAATATTATTTTTCCGGTTGTCTAGTAAAACTGAAAATGCGAAAATAATGCGGTATTATGTTAGTTTGCCAACTATATTATCGTATAGACAAAATAAAGAGTGCTTTCGTGCAAAGTTGGTAATGTAAAACGAGTGAGATCAACGACCGCAGGTTGCATGTCAGTTTAGAAACTCGTTTTGGAGCTAATTTCGTTCCTGTCGAACGTTTTGATCGTTAATTAAACGAATGCGAACTTTAACTTCCAAAACTAGTTGTTAAAAAAATAAATTAAAAAGTTTAGCACCAAAATACCCACGTGCGAGCTCTGTTCCCCCTGATTGCAAGGGCATTGATAATTTTTAAATACTGATTTGTATACCGGACTTTGATATAGATTCTTCTTAAAACATGGAGTCAATGAACCTTTTAGATTATACATCGTTTTTCAATATCATCTTCAAACTTGCATTGAAATAATATGAGAAAATTACTATAACTGCCTCATTGGTCTAGTGGTTAGCATGATCGAATACAGACATGAGGTCCTGGGTCCCAGATCGGGCCAAATCAAAAATCCATATTGAGTTTTCTATTACGATTTTCTCAATATTTGGCTGAAGTTGGAAAGTTGGTGGTGTGATCCACCCCCGTGCCTCGGAGAGCACGTTAAGCCGTCGGTCCTGCGCCTAATCGCTCACAAGTCGTGTCGGATTCCCGTCACATCGGACTATGAGAGTGAAGGAATAGAGAGTGCACTTGTGTACTATGCCTGCCAATTGGCAGTAGAGCAGCATGGTGGGTCTATGCTCTAAAAACCCTATCTCCTAAGAGTGAGGAGGCCTGTGCCCAGCAGTGGGACGTAAATTGGCTGCTACTCACTATATCTGACTATTCAAAAATACGACCATGATGCTGTAGCTGGAATCAAGATGTTCTGCCCAATATGCGTTGCGTACAGAACAATTAAAAAATAGCTCTCAACAGCCTGAAATGCCAGTTCTTTACAGGTCATGAAGGCTTCAAGGCATATCTAAACTGGCAGATATACATAACCCGATAGAACATGACGGCCTCGCTGGCGCAGTGGTGCGAATACTAGCCGAGTACTATATATAGCCGAGATCCTCTGGTAGGGCGAATTTAGAAAATTGTATTTTCTAATTTATATGAGTCTGGACTGATGGGAGGCTTCGGCCGCGGCTAGTTACCACCCTACCAGCTAAAACGTACCGCCAAACAAAGAGTGTTACGGTTTGATGCTGTGTAGAAACCATAATAGGTATATCGCCTTTTACCAGGTGAGATCACAATCAAGCGCTAATTTGTCAGCAATAAAAAAAAGCATATTTCAATCGTGATAAAAAGGTAAGTAGGCTGGGCAGATGCCTCCTCACTCATAGAAAACAGGGCTTTTACGCTTCTCCACTTCTGAATGGCAGGCTACACATCCCTCATGATGTTTTCCTTCATCGAAAATACATTTAAAAGACCAATCAAGTACGTAAGATTCGTTTTTATACAGAGAAACCTTACAATGCCTGCCCAGGATTCGAATCTCCGATTTCCCTAAACGAGAATCCAGGGTTCTTTCCACTAAGTCATCATGGCTTTTCATTAGTGGTATATACCCGTAAATACAATTTTTTAAGTGAAATCTCTTGAGCCGCATGATGGTAAAATATTTATGGATGAAACGCTTGATTAACGTCACGAAGATGTGTAGCGCTTTTATGCTAATTCGTTTGAAGGTTAGGTTAATACACAATTTTGTCATAAAATAAAAATATTTCATAAATTCTCTTTTCTAATATTGACAAAAAATACGTAGCATTTTAATTTACAATACCTCATTTGAGATCTGGATTCCCAAGACCTTAAATTGTATTCCTAAGTCTATAAAATAATAATTGTTTTGGGAACGCACAGAATTATTTAGTCTATTATCTATTCAATTTTTTTGTCTTATTCTAACTTTATTTTAGTTAATTATGTTTTTTGTGATTTTTGGCTAAATAAAGATTAATGTATTTAACATATCTTCCTTTTCCCTCCCTCTAACTTTCGGAAATCTAAAGTTTTAGATTTGTGTAAATATAAACAAATCTTAAAAATTTGTTTGTCAAGGGTGTCTCTCTTCTGACATGTGCATTTTTGTACGCATGCACTTTTAAATATATTATTATAACATGAAAACAATCCGTTTAACTAAACATTAAGTCGTTTTTATAATAAGAAATTTAACCACTTGATGCTCAAGTATTAGGCAAAGTCATCCATTCACCATTGTCTCGATATGATAGGGTAAATGTCGGATGAATCCCTTCCCGTCGGCAAGAATCAGTGTCTCGACTTCGTGGTTCTTCATTTTCGATTTGTCATTCTTGGTTTAATTTGATATTCACATTTTCTTTGTGTTTTCTACCCTGTTGTTATAAAAACACCAAAAAGTTTATTGCGCTTTTATAGATTTAGAAAAGGACTAAGATCTGTGGAACAGCCATGGAGAGATTCAATGCTTAAATGATATTGCCACTCACCCCATACGTAGATAAAGCTAGGTCAACTTTATCTACGTATGGGGTGAGTGGTGGGAAACTACGCCAGATATTTTCGTCGGATATCCCTCAGTGCCTGAAGACGAAGCTCTTCGAACAGTGCGTGTTGCCAGTGATGACCTACGGCTCCGAAACGTGGTCGCTGACTATGGGCCTCATTCGAAAGCTCAGAGTCACTCAGCGTGCGATGGAGAGGGCTATGCTCGGAGTTTCTCTACGCGATCAAATCAGAAATGAGGAGATCCGTAGCAGAACCAAAGTCACCGACATAGCCCTACGAATCGCGAACCTGAAGTGGCAATGGGCGGGGCACATAGTCCGACGGACCGATGGACGTTGGGGCCCGAAGGTGCTGGAGTGGCGACCCCGCACCGGGCGGCGCAGTGTAGGGAGACCCCCCACAAGGTGGACCGACGACATAAAGAGGGTCGCCGGTAGCCGCTGGAGCCAGGCGGCACAAGACCGGGCCTTGTGGACGTCATTACGTGAGACCTATGTCCAGCAGTGGACGTCCATCGGTTGAAGCGACGACGACGACGACGATTGAATCTCTCCATGGCTGTTCAACCTATTCATAGATAACTGTATCACAGATTTAAAAGAAATTATGGATGCGTTAAGAATGAACGAATTATTCATCAAATGTTTAGTCTACGCTGATGATCAAGTAATACTTGCATCATCTGCTAATGAGCTACAGGAGATTGTAAATATTATGAATGAAGGTTTGAAAAGGAAAGGAATTATAATGAACGTAAACAAAATAAAGGATATGCTTTTTAAAAGAGATGTATCTATGATGAATGGTAATATTTTGATAGATGGCGAACAAGTGAAAGTGGTAAAAGAATTTTTATACTTGGGATCTAAATTTACAAAAGATGGAACATGTGAAAGTGATATTGAAAGGAGAGTAAATGCAGGGAATATGGTATAGGGTGCTCTGCACGCCTTTATGAATAGCAAGATGGTATCTGAAAGGGCCATACTGACTGCACGGAGGACTGTTGGTGCCGACACTTATGTATGGTAATGAAAGTTGGGTATGGCAGAAGAATCACATAAGTAAAATAAATGCGGTAGAGATGAGAGCGTTGAGGAGTATGAGTGGATTAAAACTGAGTGACAGAGTAAGAAATAGTGCGATAAGAGAACGTTGTGGGATAAAAGAAGATGTAGTGACTAAAATTGAGAAAGGTATTAGATGGTTTGGTCATGTAGAGAGAATCAATGAAAGGAGACTGACAAAAAGGATTTATGAATCAAGAGTGATTGCGAAAATTGGAAGGGGAAGACCAAGGCAAAGGTTCCTGAACCAAATACAGGACATTTTGAATAAGGGCCAGGTCCAGAGTACTCTAAACCGACGAACTTGTATGAAAGGTTCAATGAGAATTAAAGACGCGAAGGAGATATGCAAGGCTCGTGGCAAGAGGAAGGACGTAGTCTATGCCTACCCCTATGGGAATGAGGCGTGATGCTATGTATGTATGTTATTTTTACGACACACTTAGTACGGGTTTCGCCATATTCACGCGGGATTGCGAAATACGCGACGGAAACCTAGTTATAAATGAGCTACCTTAAAAATTTTATATTAAGCTTTTTCATGTTGTTAAGCATCTCTCCGCGATCTCTATTATTGTATATGCTGGAAAGCAAACACGTAGTTACACGCAAAAGCTTGTTTTAATAAAACTTTGTGATAATGTCGCTAAAGTCAGCCTGTTTGGGAATAAAATATAAATAACGATATTCAATAAGGACGAGAACTGTAAAAAGTATTCCTGAATAAGCGGGATTTGTATATACAACGTGTTCCCTTTCTAGCGTCGATATCATACATAAACACCGCCTTAATTTTTCTTATTTTTGTTTCAGGTAAGTGTTCATAATATGCTGCAGAAATGTAAGAGTATCACGAGTATCGATAAACAAGATGCTCCAATCTACGGATATTTATTATAATTGGTGACAGTTTAATCTCGCCTGGTGGCAAGTGATAATACAGTCAAATATGAAAGGGCGCCGACCAGGTAAGGTAAGTTACCTCTCGTGGCTCAGACACAGTCGTCGTCGTCGTCGTCGCTTCAACCGATGGACGTCCACTGCTGGACATAGGTCTCACGTAATGACGTCCACAAGGCCTGATCTTCCGCCGCCTTGCTCCAGCGGCTGAAATGATGACGACAAGGCAGCAACTGCCCCCAGTCAGACACAGTATCGTATCGGAATGAAATTGTTTTGATTGGCGACATACCTTTGCCGTTGAGATAGTGACTAGCCACGGCTGAAGAATCTCACCAGTCCAGACTCAGACAAATTAGAAAATGCAATTTTCTAAATTCGTCCTAACGAGAATCTAACCCAGAACCGCTATCAGACGAAAATTTCTTATAAGAAGTTCTACTTCAAAAATGGACCAACAACATCACTGAATTATTATTTTTTACGTGATAAATATTTCATACTACAAATTAACAATGCAACCAGCTCTTTGTTTATGCTCGTGAATCCTTAATGACAGTCTGTCTGCGAGCCAAATGCAATTGTTCTATTACCTTCAGTGGAATATAAAAAAAAACCCGAGGACCTTTTATAGCGGGTACTTCATTTCAAAGCCTTCACGACCTACTCTTGCAGTTCATTATGATAGCGTAATAGTAGCTTGGGAAATACTCACAGACAAAAGACATTTCGAAAATTAAAAGCCGTTGCTTGTGGCTGTCTGTCACAGTATGATAATGACGGTATACCTACTTTACTGTTGGCTTGAAAATTATTTATATATTAGCCATACCCCGCGGTGTCACCGATACCGATCTCGTGGCAGTGGAAAGTACTGATTCGGACTACAGATTGATTTTCCTTATCTTAAAAGTTTTATTTCGCTTAGTTTTTAATCACTTCCTTCCAGATTATTAGAATCAATATACAGATATTACTTTACAACGAAAAGAAAATACTCTACAGATATTGAAAGAATTTTTTATGTAATTTTTAGCTTGATTATTATATTCAAAATGCAATATTTTCTTCTATAATATTAAAGAAAGGGATTTATTTGCAATACTTTATTACCTCAGAACTTCCCTATACACGACATTTGACACTCTGGAGTTCGACTCAGACGACATTGTTTTGTTAAGATTAAATTCGTTCTATCTTTTGAATGGGATGTCCGATTTCAATAATTTAAAATGTAATTTACAGGCATTGAATAGGTCTTTAATTATTAATACAGAGGTATGAGCAATATGGCTTGATTATTGTCATCACTTATATTAACTTTAAAAATGTAAAAAAGTAGTTATAGTTGCATAACTACAGTAGTTAGATAAATGACATCGCGGAATTTTTTGTAGATATTAATACGTTCTATAACATTGTACACAATTTTTATGTTCCGTCTTCAATAGTTTTCGCAGGGCACGCGATGATAAACAAACGAAAGAACAAAAAAGCTCCTAGCAATACATGCATACGTAAAATAACATTCATTCGTAGCTGATATTATAACACAAAATTGAGTTAACTTTAAAAAAGAACTTCGATGACTGAAAATACGATACATGGTAAGGTTTGCAGTTAATTAATATTGTTCGCGACTTTCCTCTATCGAACTACCTTCCCCATATAATTAGTTTATTTCAAATTAAAATCTTATTATAAAAATATTTGTTTTGTATATTTTCATTTCCCTTTCGCGTTGTTATAATTTGTGTAGAAATAATGCAAGTAATAAAACAATAAGATATGTAAAAACCTTTGATAAAGAGTACGCCTTAGCGCCGTTTGCTTGTCAAAATAGTACACGTTTGTCAGTCGTAGTTGCGGCATATAAGTTGCCCGGTTTGACGCAGATTTCGATTTTCTAACAAATCGCAACTTTCGCTACCGCGTCGAGGGCACTCTGTCCTCACGCCTTTCAATTCGGGCCGGAGTCCCCCAGGGCTCCGTACTGTCGCCACTACTCTTCTAGCTAGCAGCGACATGCTCAAAACGCCTCACGTTCACCTAGCTCAATTCGCGGATGACACCGCACTATACACCTCCTCCTACTCACTCACACAAATCTTTCATTTCCAAAGAGCAGTCAGTAGCCTAGGCGACTGGTTCTGCAAATGGAGAATACAACAAGATACTAGATAGACGCGATCTGGACTCAATTCAAGTCTTTGGCGAACCGATCCCTTGGCGACAGAAAGCCAAATACCTAGGAGTTACCCTAGATGCGTGCATACACTTCTCCGAACACATTCGCATCGTCCGTGGCAGGGCAGCGTTTGTGCTAAGGCGCCTCTATCCCATGATCTGCAAAAAGAGCAAATTGCCACTGCGCCACAAGGTGACACTCTACAAAACATGCATCCGCCCCATATTCTCTCATTCGAGCGTAGTGTTTGCTCACGTTCCTGCACGCCGGCTGGTTTGACTACAGACGCTGCAAAACAAATTCATGCGCATAGTCATGGGAGCCCGCTGGTTCATGTGCAACGTCGATTTCCATAGAGATCTTGACCTCGCAACAGTCAACAGCTATGTTAAAACACTCTCCGTAGATTACTTCAAGAGAGCCATCAGTCACCTCAACCCTGTCATTAGAAAGGCCGCCTCTTATGGGATTAGGGTAAACATCCCGCCTTGGAAGAGGTGGTCCAAACACGTCCTTGACGACCCGGACGACCAGATTACAATTAAAAGCACCCCGTACACAATCACACGTACACAGCGTCTTCGCCCGTGAAGACGAGGTCCCCGCTATCTGACGCACTCCGGCTGCGGCTCCCAATCGCGGACCCATGGGCATCAAGAGTGAGTACCTGTCCGATGGTCCTTTTAAACAGCAGCGAACGTAGCTCTAAGCATAGGTCTGAGCCTGGCAGGAGGCGTCCTTTAAGCACCGTTTCCCCCACGACGCAGCAGGACCCTTCTACGGGCCCACCCCTCGGCGGAGCTTCTGCGCTCGCCACCCCTCTCGGTTACGCTGTAAAAGCTAGTTGGGCTAACAGCAACTACACACTTTCGTTGCTGCAAAATAGTCGATCATTTAATATCCGCGCTGGGGACAAGTGGACGACGGAGCGTTGTCCCCGAATTGGCATATAGTGAGTGTGAGATGTCGAAGGGGCTCACAAATATGTGTATTGTATTGCGTGAGATAGTTTCAGATATTTGGGCCGTGAATTTTTGATGTACAAAGTTAAATTTAAGCCTAAGTTATGTAGAGTAAAAATAAACATGCAAACGTGGATAGCAATGCAAAATTAAGTCAAAAAAAGACACTGCACAGGTAATCTTAACTAATTGATGTAAAACTCCGCTGAAATAGCAACACAATTTTGTGTTAAATTTCGACTATTTTTCGAGGTCTGTTTTATAGCTATAACTTCTTATGGGAGGCTTAATCGCTTCTGTACTGCCAGCGTTACGGCGTCAGTGTGCCTGGCTTCCCTTATTATCACGCAGTAGGCAGGCTCCTCCTCTATCACTCTAATCCAGCGCTAGCAGTGATAGCCGTATTGCGGACAAACGCTTTCTCTCTCTCTATTAGCTAGGAACGCGACAGTTCCAAGAGTTGACCGCTCCGGTCGAGCGCTACTCGAGAACTGCCGAGAGACGCGCCGGACTGCCACTTATTGACTCTGCCCCACTCCGATAGACAGATGGCGGCGTGATCTACAGCAGCGTAGAGGGCCTGTGCTCTAAAAACCCTCTCTCATATGAGTGAGGAGACCTGTGCCCAGCTGTGGGACGTTAATGGACTATTTACCTTACTTTTTTTAAAATAAGGATATATAATTCTACCCACGTTTCCTGTAAACGTTGAATCTGTCCCACTGTTGTGCCTTTAAGCGGTTTTATTAGGAAAGCGATATGAGATCGTTTTAGACCACTAAACTCATTCAATTAACACGAAATCTACAAAACTATTCGCAATTGACTAAGACACCGAGAACGGATATCCTCTTACGCCTATGAGATCGGGAACTCCGCGATAAGTAGCTAATTATGAATATTTATGAGTTAATAGTTGTGACACTGATGATTCTGCACTGTGTATAGTGCACACTGGCATTTACAATGGCTCTCAAATTAAAATATGAAAATTAATTTTTAAATTAAGAGGGTTCTACTTGTAGCACTAAAATAAGGATGGTTTTTCTCGAGTACCTTCTTTTACGTCAACGATTTCCTTTATATTTTCATTTCTTCTTTTTGTAAAACGGAACAAAGGAAAAAGGACTATTTTAGGTGCATAGATTTTCCTTAAAACTCATTGTTATTTTGCGACATAATATTTTAGTTAAATGTGAGATATTACATTTATTTTACACACTTAATTCGCATAAAATACATCCATAACAGGTTATATTTAATGTTATGTAAATGATACATTATATTGGATTCTAAATATTATATAAATGAAATGATGTGTCAAAATTTAAACGATGTGTGATTATACAAATATTAAAATCAATTTGAAACAGTGAGAAATTCATCAATTAAGTAAAAGCAATCTTCGATCAACCAAAGGAGAGTAAGAAAAGCTTGAGATCAACCAACTATCCAACAGTTTGTTTCCTGTTTCAGTAACAAAAACTGTTTCAAAAATAATAAAATAATGACTTAAAGGATTCCTTTCTTGATGAGTATCAAATAAGTGTAATTTAGTTAAAAGTTTAGTGTAACATCACAAACGGGCCATGTAATTTTATTCATGTGTGTACGTTGTTAATATTTCGTGTGTGTGTTGTTATTATCTCGTGTGTGTGTACAATCACATGAGTTCGAGATCACTATCATTGTTAGATGACTTAGCATGAGCGTTTACATGATCTACATCTGCTTTAATCTCACAAAACCGATGGACGTCCACTGCTGGACCAAGATCTCACCTAATGATGCCCACTGTGCCCGACCTTGTACCGCTTGGCTCCAGGGACTACCGACGACCCTCCTTATATCGGTTCGTCAGATAATGTGCCTCGCCCATTGCCACTTCACCTTCGTGATTCTATGGGCTATGTCGGTGATTTTGGTTCTTCTACGGATCTCCTCATTTTTGATTTGGTCGCGAAGAGAAACTCCAAGCATAGCTCTCGCCATCGCACGCTGTGTGACTTTGAGCTTTCGAATGAGGCATATAGTCAGCCACCACATTTTCGATCCGTTAGTGATCGCTGGCAACACGCACTGTTCGAAAACTTTGGTCTTCTGGCACTGAGGGATATTGGACGAATAGATTTTACTTTAATGCTATTCCGAAAATTGTCTCAAGTATAATTATGTTGAGGAGGGTGCTGTAGCTGAACGAATGAGTCAGTGGTGGTTTAAAAATTGCAAGCAAGGCAAGGGCTTGGCTTTACTAACTTGAATCTTGCTCGATTGCCAGCTTGATATTGCCGTCGTTGTTCGTCGTTGGTCTTCCGGAGAGAGGTTCGTCTTTATAACTTTTATTTCGAGATTTTTTTAAATTGGCTACTTCGTGCAACTACAGCACTTTTTCCAAAACCAGCAAATATCTTAAGAGAAGCTTCTGCAGCTTTACTGCCAAGTTTAAATTCAGAAAGTAACCAAGCCTGAATTATGTTCTTTGACAAGGTCATACTTTAGCACATTTTTTACAATTATATTTAAACTAGATAAACTTATATGATACTTCTTAATGTTAATTTTTAAATGTACAAAAAATTACTTCACTGCTTTATCTTGCTTGCGATATATAGTTCTTATTAGTAAACAATAAATGAAAACCGCACGAACTTTTTTTGTTGCTTAATAGTTTTTTCTCTCTTGTAAGATGCAGATGAAGTTGCAAGAAATTGTTAATTAAATTGTTATTGGAGCGGCAGCGCAGAGGAGGCCACCGTCCATGTAGCGGGGCGGGGAATTGAGATAGAGATGGAGAGGAATGGACTGTATAGCGGTTTAGAAAGAAGTAAGAAGGCTAGTGGCCGCGTAAGGGGTGACAGTGATGAAGGGGGAAAGGAATCGCGTGCACGTACCTGGAGTGTCGGGGTCTCGTCCTACTTCTCGACGTAGGGCTGTGCACGGGCTTGGATGCGGCGGCGAAAAACACTATCACTGCACTACACGGCCAGCGGTTCACTTCTTCGATAGTTCTTACAGTTCGTATAACTTCATGACGAAGATACAAGCGGATTAATAGCGGGGATATCAGCGGTAGGCGAAACACACCTTGTCGCGACGAAAGCGTAGCGAGTATATGCACGCGAGGGAAAAGATAGGGTACTTTTGGAAAAGGATGTCAATACGCGGCACCATCAAAATATAAAACTAAAGTACCGCCAAAAGTGGCGTCACCAGTTATAATATTGAAATGTGAAGCCTTAAGTACCCTTAAAAGTGCCTTGTTATAATGGAAGTTAATAAAGGATTGATCAAACACCGTCTACTAGATAACTTGGTTTATAAGAGGATTAAGCTTTTCCCCAGTAAGGTTTGCCTCTTAAAGTTTTATTCAGCGTTCAAAAGAAGTCCATTAAGCTCAATACTCCGATATAAAAGAATGCCCGCCCGTGCTCTCGACCGGAAGAATCGATTTCTATCTTCTGAACTATTTCCTTGTTTAATGTACTGTTGTTTTCTTAACGATTGATACGTAAGTGCTTGAAAAATAAACGATTCAAATTTCAAGTATCACTGTCTATATAATTTTCTGTTTCGTATTGTAAAGTTTTTTATTAAGCTACTTCCATATTTCTCTTTCTCCCAGGCTTCTTTTAGATTTGTTGAAAACGATCTTTATATATTTGGTTGGCCCAACGGGTAGGTGAGTGACTCCTTGCTCCCCTTCTTTCGACCTCTTCTACTACAGCGAGTTTTTCCGGGTTATTTGGATGTCTTTGGGCGATTTGACCAAAAATTGTCGTGATGTCTAGTTCTGCAAGGATGGATCTATCTGTCCAAGGTATTCTCCCCCAACACCACATTTCAGAAGCTTCCCTGTTGGACCATAATTCAGAGTAGTTTAGAGATACTGAAAATACCAAAGCTTGCACAAGACACATGGTGACATTTGAGACATTCCTGTCTCTACAAATTAAGGTTAACTTACTCATCGCTGCTTTGGCCCTGTGTACGTCTCCGAATTTTCCCTTCACATCCTCCCGGCCAGCAAATAGTGCGTCTAGGTATTCAAATTGCAACTAGTCTATGAATAATCTGGAGCAATTTAGAAGGGATTTTCACTTATATATGTAAAGGTGGACGACACAACAGGGTCCCGAAAACCAAAACTGAATCTGTCGGTGGCACCCCCCTCCCCCCCAACCAATCCGTGAAAAACAATGCTATATCAAATCCCACTTCGGTTGTTAGGCTGAACTAAATTCCTTGTATTTCGAATTGTAATTATCACTATTTTATTAAATTTGTAAATTGTACAATTCGAATACATGTAAAAATGAAGCAATATATGACAATTAATGTAGAAGGCTGGATATTTTTTACATTTCTACGGCGTTCTCGTACAGGTTTGGCTTGTGAAAGTGTTTCTAAAATAGCTGCCTCTGAAATGTTAGGTATTGTGACGAGAAGCGGTGGAAATGTTGTCCCCAGTTTACGCCCCCGTGTTACACGTAACTTGTTTTTGTTTGACGCGCCGCCCGGAGAGGAAAATGTGAAATATTTCCATTCAAAGGTCAAACTGATAGTAGTTTATCAAATGTAAAGCGTTTTGAAACGGTTATATTCAGCTTGACCTGCTTGTTTATTTATTTATCCATTTGTTTCAGTTGTTCGGTTCAGTTCAGTAATTGAAATTAGACTTAACAAGTGCGATGTGATGACTGATACCTAGGACCTACCAAATTTTTCTTAATTTAAGTAGCAGCCTATTGTAACGTTACATTGGAGGCTTTCTAATGCACCATGCTGCAAATACCCCGGAATACATGGTTTCCTTACGATATTTTCCTTCATCGGAAAGTTTCTTTTTGTAATAAGAAACTTGGAGGTGTGTTTGCGCAATCTGGCGCCAACCATTGGTACCTCGGAGGGAGCGTACTCGCGCCATCTGCAAGCTTTCCGATGTACTAATGCACTGGCTATCGGGAGGCGTGCGTATACGACACGAGAGGGCGCCTCCGCGCTGCTCTATGAGCATAGAGCAATATAGTCTATAGATTATCTGTAGTCTGTAGTACAGAGATCGAGTTCTCAACCACGAATTATGGTGACGGGCGCAAAATAAGCCCGCTTCGTGATTTTCTATGATTTTGTCGGGAAAGTGCGGTTATTCCACGCGTTAATTAGTTTGTGGGGCTAATGAAGTAGTTCGTCGCGTTTTTTAGGCTCATATTGTAGCCCTCTAGTTAAAGGTGGCGGGTCATAGCGCCGCTAGGTTATTTCTCCCACGCGGTGACCGCAGTTGGACTTCTCTAAGTGTCTTTAGAGTGGAATAGACCGGCGTCGCCTACAACGGCCTTCCGCGACGCCTTGGCAAAGACACATTCCATAAACACACACACATACATTGACACAACCACGTGATCATTCACCTGCCAGGACCCCGGGCCAGGGTCAAATCCACACATTTGACCACTTAAATATCATGGCTTGATGAATTAATTGCAATACATATGATAGTCTGTATATATCCTATGAAAATCTGTCTAGTCCTTTTGTAGTGTAGAGAGAAAAATTCAATTTCCAGATTTCATAAGAATTTTAGGATAAAAAGTACTGTTGATATAGATTGATTGGATTTAGATTTTATCTGGAACAAACGTACAATCAAATCTTTCCTATTTTTATACGATAAGAGATTCTATTGTTATAGACGTGATCGTATAGAATAAGGAAAATATAGCACGATATAGTAGGTGAAACATTTCTAGTACTTATCTATAATTAAGGTTACTTTCCGATCTCGTGATAATATGAGGTGTGTTCAAAAAGTATCGCGAATTTTGTGTTTTTTCAAAAATTATTTATTTATTCATGAATATCTATTTTGTCCCCTTCAAAGTAATCCCCATGAGATATTATACACTTGTGCCAACGGTTTTTCCAATCTTCGAAGCACTTCAAAAAATCATTTTTTTTTTTATCTTGTTCAGCTCCTCCTTCGATGCCGTCTTTATCTCGTCAAGAGAAGAGTAACGTCGTCCTTTCATGGGCCTCTTCAGTTTAGGGAACAAGAAAAAGTCACAGGGGGCCAGATCTGGGGAATACGGTGGCTGCGGCATCATTAGTGTGTTGTTTTTGGCCAAAAAGTCGCGCACAAGCAACGATGTGTGAGCAGGGGCGTTATCGTGGTGCAAAAGCCAATTTTTGTTCTTTCACAAATCCGGGCGTTTCTGGCGGATTGCTTCGCGCAAATTGCGCATAACTTGCAGGTAATATTCCTTATTGACCGTTCTTCCCTGTGGCAAGAACTCATGACGCACCGCGCCAAGTTTGATCGAATGTGAAAGTTTTGCTGACAGTTTTCTTTGATTGCAGGGGCGCGCTTTTTTCGGTCTTGGTTCGTGCGGCAGCTTCCATTGAGATGATTGAGCTTTGGTTTCCACGTCATAACCATAAACCCACGATTCGTCACCAGTTATGACCCTCTGGAGAGAACAAAAATTGGCTTTTGCACCACGATAACGCCCCTGCTCACACATCGTTGCTTGTGCGCGACTTTTTGGCCAAAAACAACACACTAATGATGCCGCAGCCACCGTATTCCCCAGATCTGGCCCCCTGTGACTTTTTCTTGTTCCCTAAACTGAAGAGGCCCATGAAAGGACGACGTTACTCTTCTCT
>JACTOM010000082.1:602888-628015 GCA_015832385.1 Elymnias hypermnestra
TCAATTTTAGTCACTACGTCTTCTTTTATACCACAACGTTCTCTTATCACACTATTTCTCACTCTGTCACTCAGTTTTAATCCACTCATGCTTCTCAACGCTCTCATCTCTACCGCATTTATTTTACTTTTGTGATTCTTCTACCATACCCAACTTCCACTTCCATACATAAGTGTTGGCACCAACACTCCAACATGCATTGCCAGTCTAGGCCTTTAAGACACCTCTTTTGAGACACATGATATAATATTTATAATAGATTTATTGTTCCTAGAAGTTAAAAAAGTTTTATTTCACTTAATTTTTAATTATGTTATGGACAGGATCGTTTGTTTTACGTGAGTACGTCTCATTGACTGCTGCTCTCAACTACCTCATTGGACTAGTGGTTAGCATGTTCGGCTACAGACATGAGGTCCTGAGGTCGAACCAATTCAGCAAACAATATTGAGTTTTCTGTTAAGATTTTCTCAAGATTTGCCTGAAGTTGGCGGTGTGATCCACCCCCGTGCCTCGGAGAGCACATTAAGCCGTCGGTCCTGCGCCTGATCTCACTCCAGTTGTGTCGGATTCCAGTCACATCGGACTATGAGAGTGAAGGAATAGAGAGTGCACTTGTGTACTATACCTGACAAACCGCAGTGGAGCAGCGTGGTGGGTCTATGTACTAAAAACCCTCTCTCATATGAGTGAGGAGGCCTGTGCCCAGCTGTGGGACGTTAATGGGCTGCTATTTACTTTTTTTTATAAACTAAAAATGTGGAATTCCTACACATGACTACATTTTTAATTACAATTCGTCGTTTGAGATTTCAATAAATTATTTCTATTAATTTTCGACAATCTTTTAATCACAATTAAATTTCTAACATATCTTCCTTTTTCCCCTCCCTCTAAGTATCTGAAATCTAAAGTTTTAAATTTGTTTAAATAACAAGACTTAAAAATTAGTTTGTCAAATTTTAGAGTCGCACACTAATTTGCAGGTTAAGTAATATTCTCATATTCTTCATTATTATATTACATACTTTGAATTACTTAAAACACAATACTAACGTTGATACAAACTAAGAAGTGTCACTAGGCGAATATAACTTCATTCTACTATGCTACCTTTCTCATAAGAAACGCCCTACTAAAACAACAAGTCCACCAATCACAGTCGTCGTGAAAACGACGACTAAACATAGTTTAATAAATTTGAGAATTTCCGGAACAGCGTTAAACCGGATGTAGTGAATGTATGTTTCACTGATAGAATTATAAAGACCTCAGCATAATAAACAAATATAGCAATTTAATAGCAATCCACAAATAATGATCGCTAACACAAAGAAGATTCACTTCTGACATGTGTACTTTGTACGCACGCACATTTAATTTTTATTTAATTTACGTAGTAATTGTGTTTTTCTAAGCTAGTAGACCCTTATTAGTTTACAAAGGTGGTTTTATATCTAACCGCAGTCGAGGTCTTGAGGTAAAGTAAATTAAACCAGCTATAAATATTTATTTCGCAACCCTAACGTAACGAACTTAATGTGACGTTTGAGAAGCGTTTGCCGACGAAGAATTTATTATAAAGGCGCCAAGATAAACTCTTAAAACGTCGTAAAAGAGGTCTTGCATTCATTTAAAATATAAGTAGATTTTTATGGCCTTGTTAATTAATTCATTTTCAAGTAATCCAATGTAAATCGATTGATAGGACACCTTTATTTATGCGAAAGTAACTCTGTCTGTCTGTTGCGGTTTCACGCTAAAATTACTGAACCGATTTAAATGAATTTTTGTACACAGATAGTCTAGAATCTGAGAAAGGACATAGACTACTTTTTAATAGGATAAAAGAGTTGAAAATATCGAGCTCGAAGCTTAAAACTTATTTTTTAAGGTGTCGATTCCGTATGATAAATATGTCGGAGAATAAGAAAGAACGGAGAAGCATAAAGCACAGGGGCGTAGGGTTCTCCGCCGACATCGTTATTAATCGAATCCATTATTTCATATCTTATTCTGTGGGCGTTCGTGGGTAATGTTGGTGCAATCAAACACTTTATTAATTAACTCGAGTTATAATGTTCAATCACTTAATGTTCCCGATATTAATTTACACAAACTTATTAAAAATAATAGCTAAGAACGCGACAGTTTCAATAGTCGACCACTCCGGCCGACCGCCGCTCGAGAACTGCCGTGAGACGGGCCGGACTGCCAATTATTGACTCTGCCCCCACGCCGATAAAAAGATGGCGCCAGCGTTCCACAGACTCTTGCAGTCCGACAAATATGACTTGCTTGTTTTACCCTCAAGGATGTAAAATAATAACCATTATTAATATTATAAAGGCGAATTATGTCTGTCGCGGTTTCACGTCAAAACTAATAAAATTTCGTACACATATAATTTCTAGAGGCTATGAAAGGAGAATACGCTCTTTGCAGTGAAACGCTGCAAATAACTCATTAAAATATAAATATGTTTGTCTTATTTTTCTTAGAAGTTAAAAAAGTTTTATTTCACTTAGTTTTTAATTATGTTACGGACAGGATCGTTTGTTTTACGTGAGTACGTCTCTTTGACTGCTGCTCTCAACTATCTCATTGGTCTAGTGGTTAGCATGTACGACTACAGACATGAGGTCCTGGGTTTGAGTCCAGGGTCGGGCCAATTCGAAATCGATATCGAGTCTTCTATTAAGAAGTTGAAAAAATTTGGCAGTGTGGTCCACCCCCGTGCCTCGGAGAGCACGTTAAGCCGTCGGTCCTGCGCCTGATCTCTCTCCGGTCGTGTCGGATTGCCGTCACGTCTGACTATGAGAGTAAAGGATTAGAGAGTACACTTGTGTACTATGCCTGTCAATCCACAGTGGAGCATCGTGGTGGGTCTATGCTCTAAAACCCCTCTCTCATATGAGTGAGGAGGTCTGTGCCCAGCAGTGGGACGCTAAGTGGTTCTACTACTACTTAACAAAAAAATGCTACCCAAAACAGAACCCATGCTACAAAAACACTATTCCACGCGGACGAAGTCACGGGCGCAGCTAGTTTAATTATAAATACAGTTAAATTAAAGAAAGCATTATAGCTTTTATATATCCAATCACTCTTCATTGAGTGTGTAACTGAAATTCTCCCAAATATCTGCATCAATTTTGATGAAATTTTCTGAGTGTGTTCTGAATCATTCGAAAATAGTTGATATTGACAATTGGGAACTACATGGGTGACATCACCTGAGACATGTCACGTTTTATTATGGAATTTAATCAATAAATTCATATTCTCCCATCAATCTTTTTTTATCAACCTTTGCAATATTTACAGTTTGTTCGCGTCAAGAATGTAGTGAGTCATCATTCTAGCCCCGCCCTAAACCAAAATCATCAACTGGTCACTGTGAATCTTGTAATTTAAAAAGATTTGATTGGTACTTAACGCGAACAAACTGTAGTGAAATTACAAAAACACCTTTACTTTTCTCGCCCTGTCCCTTTTGGCTGAGTGTTAATATGTTTGACCATTTTCTGAATGTATTCTAAGAATAATCCCACATTAATACAATAGTTCAAATGTTAAAAGCAGTCGGATGGTGCGAAGTTGTACAATAACTGTTTGCGATGTTAAAACATTCCCGAATGAACGTTTACATGCTACATAGCAACCTAGGGTTACCATTCCCGACTATGTACGCGGACAGTCTCTGTATGTTTATTTTATAAAGACTAGCTCCTTAACACCCTCAGCGCCATGTGTATCTTTTTGTCACACAGTGTATTCAAAAGTATACACATCCTTCTAATTAGTTAACACGCCGTGTATCCTTTAGGAACACACTTTCTACACATTTCTTACACAAAAATAAAAGCCCTGGCCTTACGCATTTTTTCGATATAAATGGTCTGCGGATCGGTAATTTAAAAAAAATTATAGACTTTTTAATTTCAGGTTAATTTTTCTAGGTTATCAATAAAAGGTGTGAATAAATAAAAAACTATCTATATTTTTATTTTATAAACTATCTCTATTAGTGCACTGGAGAAGACTAAACAGGAAAACTAACAATGGGACCTATTACAAGTGAAACCTATTAAAATTATCTTATCTTAATTTGCAAACAATTACCTTAAACTATAAAACTATATACATTTACAAACTATTCTAAATACGTCCTATAATAAACTCAAAAAGTCGCGAACAATAGTAAATTACTTATTTGAACATTTCTACGCATCTGGCAATAGATAAAAATTACAAGAAAAAACTTGATTCAGAATTCATGATTTTTCTGATATTTTCTTTCAAACGCGTTCTTGAGTCCCGAAACAAAAAGGAAAAAGGTTTTTATCTGTGTATCTTTTCGGATACACAGGGAGTTATTTTAAATGCAACTATTTCCCAGCCACGTGTATCTAATTGTCACATGGATAAAAATCCAAGAAAAAGGAGGAAAACGGAGAGGGGTGAATAATCATATATTGCATTATGTAATTTTAAACACTTCCGAACAAAAAAAAAATATAGTTTTTTTTAGAACTGTCACTTAGGGTATGGCGCTGAGGGTGTAAAGGAATAAAACATTATCTTTTTTAACGATTTTTCTAAGTTTTACAACGTACTCTTATAACTTATGAAATTGCACTTGCTGTGACAAGTTATTACTGCAATTGTGAACATGTGTCGATAAGCAAAAAAATATGCATTCCGACATGATGCTGTGTAGAAACCTTCGGTGCTTGACTGTATCATCACATACTATCAGGTGATATCACAGTCTTTATAAAGTTTTCTAGACAAATAAATTGGAAAAGAAGATACAGGTACCCTGATGTTACAGGCCATATGGAACTGCTAATCCGTAGCTAGTTAGAATGGCTAAAATGACTCGCCCGATGGCTTCCCCACTTGCTTAACGAAACACAACATAAAAAAGTTTCTACTTCACGCTGGTGTTCTGTGACTGAAGCTGGGGTCTATCATTATTTCCTAGTTTTTTTTGTAGATCCTTTATTTACATCCATAATATGT
Source organism: Elymnias hypermnestra (assembly GCA_015832385.1). Classification (NCBI taxonomy): domain Eukaryota; kingdom Metazoa; phylum Arthropoda; class Insecta; order Lepidoptera; family Nymphalidae; genus Elymnias; species Elymnias hypermnestra. The sequence goes on from JACTOM010000082.1 coordinate 607,917, forward strand.
CGCTGTTTAATTTTTGAATTTTAGATTTGATTCCAATGGTCTAAGTAGTTTTTATTTTTATTTTATCTTTCGTTGATTTAATCCGCCGTGAATAATACTGAATAAATTAACGTCGTTTTGTACAATGTTTTAGTATATTTATAATAGATTTTGGTGTGTATTTTCTGTAACCTTTTTAATTCAGAGTTCGGAGAGGCATTTCATTTTTGTTACGTACGTTTTCATACCAAAAACTTTATTGCGCTTTCATAGATTTAAAAAAGGCCTATGATCAACGTTATCTACGTACGGGGTGAGTGGTAATCTGATTCAAGCATTGAAGTCTCTCTATGAGGAAGAGATTGGGGAAAACAAGACCAAGGCGAACGTTCTTGGATCAAATCCAGGACATTTTAAATAAGGGCCAAGTCAAGAGTACTCTAAACTGAAGAACTTGTATGAAAGGTTTAATGAGAATGAAAGAAGCGAAGAAGATATGTAAGGATCGTGGCAAGTGGACGTTGTCTCTGCCTATCCCTGCGGCAATGAGGCGTGATGCTATGTATGTATGTACGTTTTCATAATCCGCTGTATATAAAATTAATACCGTCTTCACACTAATATTCGTATTCGCTTATATTTTCGTACAGATGTTTCGATATATGTTTATTTCTTTCAGATATGTTCAGCTTACTAAACGAATTTACGTCAACAAATCGTTATGTCAATTCTATATTTGTTTAAATAGATCAACGAGACTGTCTGAAATATCCAGTTGATTATGGCAACCCTCCTCTACTAATATTTGCCCTGCATCAGTTCAGCCATGCACCTTACTCGAAAGGATTGATGTTTGCACGCTCTGAATATTTACTCTATGAAATATTATAAAATAGAAATGTGCTTTCGGAAAATGTAAAAGCTTTATAGTATTAGGGTGTGATTTTATAAAATGCTATCATTTCTCTGCAGTGTCGCCCGTGTATTTCTCAAACCGTTGGTTGTTTGGGGAGATACGTACTTAGTGACCATTTTGATAAATTTGAACATAATCGCGAATAGTTTTAAAGCCCTTGTGGAGAATGAGTGAGTTAAGTGGTATAAAACCACCATTTTCTTGTCTTTCCAATTCAATTTTGGATGGATGAAAATCTATAACAGACACACACATACACATATGCATATACATAAGTGCTGGTGTCCCCGATTTCTCGATAGTGTTTAAATATCTGTTCACGCCGTCCGTGACCAGGTCGTGGAGGCTACCAAGCTCACCAGGGCCCATAGTGGTGCAGGCAGCCTCGATCACCGTAGGCGGCGGGAGGAGGATTTTTACTAGATTCCAGAGGGGTCGGACGGTTAGTGGGGTTTCGCACCTACCTCGTCTCCAGGCGCCGCTCTCCTCGACGGCGTCGACTCTGGCAGATGTCTGTTCACGTGAGATGTGTATTTATATGCGTGTTATGGAATGTGTAGAGTGTAACCTACCAAAGCGCCGCGGAAAGACTCGTCGGCGACGCTGGTTCACTCTTCTACTCCAAAACTCCACCAGAAGGAAGGGCTATTGCGGCCAACGCGTGGGCGAGCTAGCCTACAAAATGCGAGGATAGGGTTGGCGCTGGCCCCCACATACCAATTAACGCGTAGGATCCCGCACTTCTTTACGAAAATCATTTAAATTCCCGAGACGGGCCTAGATCGCGCCCGTCTTCTGTCCGGTTCGCGGACGACCGTTTCTAAAGGATTCTAGACCTGGCCAGGCACAGATTAGCTATACCCATAGAGTACATTGCGCCATGCCCACAGAGCACCGATGCCTAGCGCCATCGGGCGCGAATAATATCTTTTAACGTTATAGAATATAGGCAATATTCTGATTTATCTGATGTTATCAATAAGAAACTCATTCTTTTCAGTTGCTTGCTGGTAAAACTGTAGATTCATTTTCCAACACAAATTTTACGATTCTAAAGAGTTTATTTAACCCATATGAATAAATGATGAAATGAAATTATTATTAATTAGATACAATCATTACAATTTTTTCTGTGACATCCTGACCTCTAAACTAGGAGGAAAACCCTTGTTTTAGGGACCATTGGCTTAACTGAATAGTGTAAATAGAAAATATTAAACGTAATAAAGCGCACTTGATCAAACAAAAGGAGAATGGAAATTGGAAATTGATGTTTTACGAAAATATAAAATAAAATATGGTATATAAGCATAGGTGTCGTGTTGCGTCATGCGTGCGTGCGTGCGTGCGTGCGTGTGCACGTGCGTTTCGTTTGGAGCTTATGAATACGCGTTAACCTGAATACTTTTCTTTAAGACTAGAGTGATACATTCGATTTAATAACTATTTTTATCAAAAATTACTCATCATATGAATAGGGTGTGTTATTGAGTCCAAAAGGATGAATAAGGTATTATTTGTGGGAATGAATGACACTGCGTGAGTCATACACTAGTCATCGAACTTAATGTCCTTCAGGAGGGGTGAGACCCCAGTTTAAATGAATCAAATAGTGAGGGGATGAACGCGAGGGGTTGGACTGGATGCGGTCGGAGGATGAGGGAGATAAATATTGTATTGACCCCGTGAATGAGAAATTATTGTGCTTATTATCATAACACTATTTTGTAATCATACTTTTCTTTAAATTAACTCTACTGTTGTATAGATTTTATCGGACGATATAACCAGCGTTTATACATTACGTTAATACAATCAGGCAAAAATCTCCTAATTCCTATGTTTCAGGGCATAAACCCCCCACACTGGTTCACTTCGGAATAGCAGACGTCAGACACCCCAGTATTATTTCCGGGATATTCAAGTTTCCGCACCACGTTTTTCACTATATTTTTTTAAAACGCTAATTTATGACGTAAGTTTCTTTTCCAGAGGGGAACCACCTGATGCCGATAAGGGCAGTAGGGTCTTGATCCAGGCATGGCATGAGGACATCGAGTCCCCAGTAACCGGCGGGGCCATAATAGCGGCCCTCCGCCCTCACTTAGAGCAATGGCTGAGTAGACGATACGGAGTGCTTTCCTACCGATTGGTACAGGTGCTAAACGGTCATGGCTGCACTGGAAAATATCTGCACCAAATCGTTGGCTGTATGCTGTAATGTGTGGCGTAACCCGTCGGCCATTTGCCACAAGTGTGGTGCTCCTGCGGACATAGCGCACCACACGGTGGCCGAATGTACTGCTTGGGGACCTCAGCGTCTTTCTGACGTTGCAAATCGGTGCGGACCTCTCGCTGGCAAATATTATAGGTACAATGCTTGTCAGCGTGCGGGCCTGGAATGCTGTAGCCACCTTCTGCGAAACTATCTTTTCGTTAAAGTTGGCACGGCACAGAGAGAGAGCGAATGCAGTTGAAACACAGAATCCCCGACGGAGGGGAATAAGAGTCGAAGGTTTATCCAACTCCTCTCCCTGTAGTGCACTTTTGAGCCGTCTTCATTCTGAGGGGCCAGAGTGGAATGCCACAACGAACCTCTGGTCCTTCCACTCCCAAATTACGAGGGCCTCGCTGGGTTTTAGTGGGTATTTTGGTACTACCGGCGAGTCCCATACTCCTGTCTGTCTCCCAGGCGGGGATCGTAAATGCATTTCCCAGCGACAAAAAAAAAAACTTTTACATAGAGAAACTGGATACACCAAACTAATTTTAAGAAAACAATTTTGTAACAAAATATTGTATTTTTGGTAAATAAATAAATTATTATTATTATTATTATTATTATTACTTAGTGATGTCTGCTCTGAATTGAGTTAAATGTAACGTGTCTCACGTGATGATAAGGAAGGAATGAGAGGAAGAAACCTTTCAATTATTGAACTTACTTTGCTGTTCGTTCCTACTAGCAAGAAAAGAACGCATAGCAAATGATGGTGATGGTAGCTTTACATGTATTTGAAGTCGTTCTTTAATACCATCATCAGTAGTAAGTTCCAAATAATATGTGGAAAACCCTATATTGGACGATTCAGAAGTCAAAAGCCGCTCTCGGACCGGTTAGCGCTTATCTGTGATCACATCTAATGGTAAGTGATGTTGCAGTCTAAGATGGAAGCACGGTAACCTGATTAAGAGGTACTTTATCTCTTATGGTTTCTTGCACAGCAACGTACCTGGACACAATCTCTTGCTTAGCGGTAGGGTGATAACTAGCCACGGCCGAAGCGTCCCACCAGTCCAGACTCAGAATAATTAGAAAGTGCAATTACTACTAGCAAAGTGAATACTTGTATTTGGTTAGAAACTATAAATTACCTCATAACAGGATAGCACGCCTCAATCTTAGACTGTATCATCACTCACCTTCAGGTGAGATTAGAGTCCACCTCTAACGTTCCTGGTATAAAAAAGAAATTCAATAAAAGCCTACTTGAATAAAGAATTTTAGAATTTGAATACGATAAATATAGAGCCTTACTTGAATAAATAAAAAAATATCGCTTGTCACTTGTAGTATATTCGGGGATATTGCAGGCTATTTGAGGGTACACGAGTCGAATGTAATTTGTATGGTACGTGACCTTCTCCACAAAGGGGGATTCAATAAATCAATTACTTATTGTTTGTGCGCTTCGAAATGTTTAAGCGGCATTATTTTGTGGGAATGCCTGCATTTGTAACTGTTTCGATGATATTTTTACGTAAAGCTGGTGTAAATTTAAAGGTTTCTGTCACTATATCGACTGGCGATCCACCCTGGCGAACTAACCTTCATTAAAATTCGATTGCTACTTCTGAGGCCTTGGGCTCGGGTCCGGGGTTAGGAATGCTCAAAAATCGATATTGAATTCTGTTAAGAAATTCTCAGTATTTACTCATTTGTGGAGTTGGTGGTGTTCACCCCCATGCCTCGGAGAACACGCTAAGCCGTTGGACCTGCGCCTGATATCTTTCTCTCTCTCTCTCTCTCGATCTCAATCTTCATTATCTCGATTCTTATATTTTCATGTTATATGTGTATTAATATGTATGTTTATGCCATTGCCCATCAGTGTCGATACTCATTGCTTTTTAAACCCAAATGTTGTCTGGAAGAAATCGCTATTTAGCGATAAGACCGCCTTTTGTACATTTATTTATTAGTAGTTAATATGTTAAATTGTCATTTATTGATGTGCAATAAAGTATACAAACAAACAAACAACGATCGTGTCGGACTGCCGTCACATTCCACTATGAGAGTGAAGGAATAGTGGAACAGTATGATGGGTCTATGCTCTAAAAGCCCTCTCTTTTAAATGATTGTCTATATGATACACACTAAAACAAGATGTTGCTCATTTTCGCCGGTCTCGCTTTTTAAATTAAATGGGCGTATTTATTGCGTTAATAATAACTGCACGGTAAACTTAAAAGCTCATTTAGTAAGCTTTCTATCCACATTTGCAAATACAAATTTATTTTGTTCAAGAGTCTTCGTCTAAACACGTCCTCCAAATAATGGCTCTTATTACAATAAATGTATGACTGCCTCATTGGTCTAGTGGTTAGCATGTTCGACTACAGACATGAGGTCCTGGGTTCGAGTCCCGGGTNCTGCGAAATGCATTAACGCACCCCGACTATGGAGTCGGGAGTGTGGAACTCCGAGAGGGGGAAGCACTCGCAATACCCACTAAAACTCAGCGGGATCGTCGTCAACCATGAGTGGGGAGCCAAAGGTTCGTTGAGGAATTCCTCTCTGACCCCTCGGTTGTAGCCGGCTTACATATTTTCTACAGAGGGAGGGGTCGGATGAACCTCCTCCTCCTGTTTCCTACTCCCCTTCGTCGGGGCCTGAATGCCTCAGCGTCATTCTTCCTCTCCCTTTGTAGTGCCTATTTAAGCGAGATGACAGTCTCGCAAAAGGAGGCAACCGCTCTCCAGGCCTGCTCACTGATGAGTATTGCACCTATAATGCTGGCAAGTGCGAGGTCTGTACCGAACAGCAACGTCATGACTCGCTGAGAACCCCAGGCGGGATATTCTGCCACCATGTTGTGGGCTGTGTAAAGAGGCACCGAACTTATAACAGCTGACCGACGGCTCACAGCCAACAGTTTGGTACAGGTATTTGCCGAAGCAACCATGACTGGTAAGCATCTATATCGTGCTCTCTGTCCAGCCACTTGTCCTGATGAGGGCGGAACGCCCCTACTTTGTCCACGCCCGCCACTGGAACCCGAGATCCTCATTCCACCTCTGGGTCAAGGCTCTACTAGATAGAACCCTGACCCTCCTTACTTCGTCAGCATCTGGTAATTCCCCTCTAGTTCTTGCGGGTACTCTGCACGGGTAAGTAGCCGTGAGAACTTTCACCCTGAGCTCCCATGGGGGATCACCTGCCAGGAGTGTCGCTGCCGTCCATGACACTGTACGGTACCCTTGTATAGCTTTAATGGCTATTTCCCTCTGGGCCCGCCGTAACAGGATTTACTGGACTGATTTGGCTTTTTTGAAGTACTATTGGAAGTCCAGGGAAGTTTCAAAGGTAAGTAAATATGAAAAAAAAACAACGATCACAATATAAGAAAAACAAGGTTTCGTTTTCCCATTTTTTAAAATTTATAATATAAAAGTTACAAAAAGATTTCAAAGTGAGAAAATAGTATATATTAAGTTATTGTTACAAAATGAAAGGCTGCTTAGACACTTGCACCAGATAGACCTGTATAGCATCTGTCTTCATCTCTTTTCGGACCTTACTGTAATTTAAACGTTACATAAATTTATACATGAAACTATCCTTACCTGTCAGATATTTCATGTTCGTCCTACCGTTTAGGAATTAAATGAATTAAAAAGGCGTTCAGAAATCAAATTAAATTTTTAGGAATAATATTTTACGAACTTTTCAGGTCAGCCATTACGGGACCCGTCTGTAATTGCTTCTTCTCATACACTTCACTTCTTAAATCACTTTTTATATAATATTTACTTTAACTTCAATTTGACTCCGAACATCCCACTTGTTGGGACGGCCAAATAATATAAGGAACAATTTCCAATTACTCCAATCACCCACACTCGACAAGCAAACTAGTGTTCACACCAATTGGTGCAACCATTTAAAAATAAGTCAATTGCACCATTTTATTATAAGATATAACCGCAACATCACTTATAAAGTAAGTAGCAGCCCATTAACGACTCACTGCTGGGCACAGGCTTCCTCACTCCAAGGAGCGAGGGTTTTTAGAGCATAGACCCACCACGCTGCTCCACTGCGGATTGGCAGGCATAGTACACAACAAGTGTACTCTCTATTCCTTCACTTTCATAGTCCGATGTGACGGGAATCCGACACGACCGGAGAGAGATTAGGCGCAGGACCGACGGCTTAACGTGCTCTCCGAGGCACGGGAGTGGATCATACCGCCAACTTCCCAACTTCAGGCAAATATTTGTTTTTGAATTGGCCCGACCCGGGACTCGAACCCAGGATCTCATGTCTGTAGTCGAACATGCTAACCACTAGACCAATGAGGCAGTATAGTTTAGAGGAGTACCTAATATACTAGCTGTTAGGGTTATATTATTATTTGGAACTTGAATTATTTGAGATAATCAACTATTGAAGTATTATATAGTATATGACTGTTAGTATAAGTGATGTCAACTGCCTCACTGGTCTAGTGGTTAGCATATTCGACTACAGACATGAGGTCCTGGGTTCGAATCCCTGGTCGGGCCAATTCAAAAATCAATATTGAGTTTTCTATTAAGATTTTATTTATATTTGCCGGCGCCTGATCTCTCTCTGGTCGTGTCGAATTCCCGTCACATCGGACTGTGAGGGCGAAGGAATAGAGAGTGCACTTGTTGTGTACTATGCCTGCCAATCCGCAGTGGAGCAGCGTGGTGGGTCTATGCTCTAAAAACCCTCGCTCCTTGGAGTGAGGAAGCCTGTGCCCAGCAGTGAGTCGTTAATGGGCTGCTACTTACTTTATAAGTGATGTTGCGGTTATATCTTATAATAAAATGGTGCAATTGACTTATTTTTAAATGGTTGCACCAATTGGTGTGAACACTAGTTTGCTTGTCGAGTGTGGGTGATTGGAGTAATTGGAAATTGTTCCTTATATTATTTGGCCGTCCCAACAAGTGGGATGTTCGGAGTCAAATTGAAGTTAAAGTAAATATTATATAAAAAGTGATTTAAGAAGTGAAGTGTATGAGAAGAAGCAATTACAGACGGGTCCCGTAATGGCTGACCTGAAAAGTTCGTAAAATATTATTCCTAAAAATTTAATTTGATTTCTGAACGCCTTTTTAATTCATTTAATTCCTAAACGGTAGGACGAACATGAAATATCTGACAGGTAAGGATAGTTTCATGTATAAATTTATGTAACGTTTAAATTACAGTAAGGTCCGAAAAGAGATGAAGACAGATGCTATACAGGTCTATCTGGTGCAAGTGTCTAAGCAGCCTTTCATTTTGTAACAATAACTTAATATATACTATTTTCTCACTTTGAAATCTTTTTGTAACTTTTATATTATAAATTTTAAAAAATGGGAAAACGAAACCTTGTTTTTCTTATATTGTGATCGTTGTTTTTTTTTCATATTTACTTACCTTTGAAACTTCCCTGGACTTCCAATAGTACTTCAAAAAAGCCAAATCAGTCCAGTAAATCCTGTTACGGCGGGCCCAGAGGGAAATAGCCATTAAAGCTATACAAGGGTACCGTACAGTGTCATGGACGGCAGCGACACTCCTGGCAGGTGATCCCCCATGGGAGCTCAGGGTGAAAGTTCTCACGGCTACTTACCCGTGCAGAGTACCCGCAAGAACTAGAGGGGAATTACCAGATGCTGACGAAGTAAGGAGGGTCAGGGTTCTATCTAGTAGAGCCTTGACCCAGAGGTGGAATGAGGATCTCGGGTTCCCAGTGGCGGGCGTGGACAAAGTAGGGGCGTTCCGCCCTCATCAGGACAAGTGGCTGGACAGAGAGCACGATATAGATGCTTACCAGTCATGGTTGCTTCGGCAAATACCTGTACCAAACTGATGGCTGTGAGCCGTCGGTCAGCTGTTATAAGTGTGGTGCCTCTTTACACAGCCCACAACATGGTGGCAGAATATCCCGCCTGGGGTTCTCAGCGAGTCATGACGTTGCTGTTCGGTACAGACCTCGCACTTGCCAGCATTATAGGTGCAATACTCATCAGTGAGCAGGCCTGGAGAGCGGTTGCCTCCTTTTGCGAGACTGTCATCTCGCTTAAATAGGCACTACAAAGGGAGAGGAAGAATGACGCTGAGGCATTCAGGCCCCGACGAAGGGGAGTAGGAAACAGGAGGAGGAGGTTCATCCGACCCCTCCCTCTGTAGAAAATATGTAAGCCGGCTACAACCGAGGGGTCAGAGAGGAATTCCTCAACGAACCTTTGGCTCCCCACTCATGGTTGACGACGATCCCGCTGAGTTTTAGTGGGTATTGCGAGTGCTTCCCCCTCTCGGAGTTCCACACTCCCGACTCCATAGTCGGGGTGCGTTAATGCATTTCGCAGTGACAAAAAAATCAGCCCAGCAGTTTTCGAGTTTTAGCGAGATTAACGATCAGCAATTGATTTGGCACAATTTACGTATCATTTGTAATATTTATGAATGTTACAATTAAATGTTGATTGTTTTATTACGTATAAGTGTGGATTGAATGAAAGGAGAGGAGGAGAGAATGAATGAAAGGAGACTGACAAAAAGGATTTATGAGTCAAGAGTGAATGCGAAAGTTGGAAGGGGAAGACCGAGGCGAACGTTCCTGGACCAAATCCAGGACATTTTAAATAACGGCCAGGTCAAGAGTACTCTAAACCGACGAACTTGTATGAAAGGTTTAATGAGAATGAAAGAAGCGAAGGAGATATGCAAGGATCGTGGCAAGTGGAAGGATGTTGTCTCTGCCTACCCCTATGGGAATGAGGCGTGATGCTATGTATGTATGTATGTCAGTTTTAAAGTATTAATAGAGAAATATTTCATAACCTATCACCAAGACAACGTCCTAAACAATATTATTACAGTCAGTTGAAATTACGTTCACAAAAAAAAATGCTGTAGTAATAAGAAGCATAATTAGCTAATTGTAATAAATGGTGTCTATTTGTGTAGCGAATTGGCTTCGATTGTCTAGATGATAAATTAACTTAGCGAATGGACCAGTGTTAATTGGGCGAGAGGCAGCAAATTGAGAATGAAGCTTTGTATGCTGATCAAGCCCTTTTGACTGCTCGCCCTGAATGTACAATATCCATTCATTACTCGTAGTCACTGACAATTTGAAGGGATGAATCGCTTATCTTTGACTTTCTTTATCATTGAATGTTATTGAATTATAATACGGTATAAAGTAACAGCAAATTAACGTACTCGTATCAATGCTAGCACAAGCCATGTTATTATTAGTAGAGGGTAAAGGTAAGTAGCAGCCCATTAACGTCCCACTACTGGGCACAGACCTCCTCACTCCGAGGAGCGAGGGTTTTTAGAGCATAGACCCACCACGCTGCTCCACTGCGGATTGGCAGGCAGTAGGCAGTAGAGGGTATTTAAACAGAACTTTCAACAAAATTGGCCTAGCTGTGTCCATCTTAAGTTAGATTTGGGAAAAGTTTTAAATTAACAATTCGATCCGATCAATAACAAAATTTGTTCATATATCCTCGGGATCATGAACTACACGTGTGACATCGCCGGGAGTAAAGACAACAACATAATAATTAATAAAACATCAGAAAAATCTCTCTTATATATCTCTATAACTCTGTGATTAACAGATCTCCAAATACATGCACCCTTTTCACTCTTACGCAACGTAGACATTCACTATGACTATAGATACTGTTGTCACACTAATAGCTCTGAAATGTTAGGAGTTATTGAGTAATATAGTGGCAACACTTAAAAATACGACTTCAATTGAGAAATATTACGAAATTTTATGCAATACGAAATAATTTTTACGAACGGAACAATTTTGTAGATATAGTCCTTCCAGCTGCTGCGTGGTATAATTAAATAATTAGTGTTTTTAGAGTCACTCACTAATTTGCAGGTTAAGTAATACTATTCTAATATTCTTCATTATTATATTACATACTTTGAATGACTTAATACACAATAATAACGTTGATACAAACTAAGAACTGTCACTTGGCGAATATTTGTTCATTCCCCTGTGCTACCCCTCTACCAAACGCCCCACACAAAATAATCGCCCCACTCAAAAAAAAATAAGTCCACCAATCACAGTCGTCGTGTTTCAAGACGACTTCTTAAATTTAAGAATTTCCGGGCTGCGTTAAACCGGAGTTAATGTATGTAAACGTTTCGCTGATAAAATTATAAAGACCTCAGCATAATAAACAAATATAGTAATTTAAAAGGAAACCACGAATAAAACAATCATGATCGGTAACAATATAGTGCAAGTTCTGTGTATTAAAATTGTGGAGATAATAAAAGTTGTTAGTTAATGTGAGTTGGTGTTTTATACTAAGAACTCATATTCCCACGGGATCGGTATATGTACGCGAAATTTATTGATCTCATACTGCGAGATCTCCAAAACATTTGGATCGATTGCCTTGAAATTCTTACATACACATTCCTCTCGCGATGGAGACGTACACAACGAATGTTTTGTTCCATATGTATTGAAAACAACTCATGTTGATTATAACTCATGTATATTTCATCATCGACTTGACAGTCACGACCTCAGAGTGCTCCACCTCTTTTTTTCGCAGGGTATTTTGGGTACTAATTGAAAGTTATGACAGTCGGCTATCTTATACAGAAATTCATACCCTATGAAGCATCGCGTGGAACAACTAGTATGCAATAAACATGTATATATATTCCATATTTGGCTTAATTTATGTCTCCTTTAACATATGCGTAACATTGCAATAATGAGGATGTCTTGCGGTTGGCGTGTACCAGCTTGCTTTAGTCCACCCTACTGACCGCTGTCATGTGTGTACACACGGTTCTATGTTACGTAAAACATTAATTGATTCGCTGCTTTGGAAAAACAGTGTCACAATTAAAAAAAAAACCATTTTACAGGAAATTAATTTGAAAAAACTCATGAAATCAAACAATTTGATCGCGAATTTTGCTAAATGGGACTTTAGTTTATTCTATATATAGTTTTTGCTAAACAATTTTATGTAAGAGTTACTACTCTCGTATTTGAAACATATTAGATTTATAAAAGAAAATTCATTTATAAATGATTCGTTTAACAAAACACATTGTTAATAATGAAAGTATGTAATGTTGAATAATACAACCACGCCATCATCTTGCACGCTTACTTGTTAAAACACTAACGTTTGTCAGCCGCATTTGCTGAATATCATTTTCTCGGTCGTATATGTCGGCGGGTTTTATTTTAAATTGTTTAATTATTTAATAGTTAGTCATGATACTAAATGTCTTTATACCAGATGTTGTGATTCTTATATTGTAATTATACCGGTGTCATGGTACTTTGTTATTATATTGTTGAATATTAAGAATGTTACCTTAAATATAATCATTAAATGAGTTTATAGAAGTGATTTGGTGTATTGATTCCGCTCCGCCGACATATATTTCAGGTTTGAAGGTCGTGTCCGTATTTTGGTGCCTGCGTCAGTTTTTTCACCAGTGCTTACCATCCTGTTCGGTACTCGGCTTTCCTTATGGCAGCAACAACTGGAAGTCCTGTAAATGCTTGGTCGGACTAGCGGGCTCTACCTTGCCAGTAACTATGTCTAAGTTGTTGTGCTGGCGTCTTGCAATGTGGCCTAAGTAGCCAAGAATAGTTTGGAAGCACTTGGTCGAGAGTCTGGTGTCAATACAGAGCTGCTCCAAGATAGACTTATTCGTGCTCTTCGCTGTCCATGGTATACGCAACATTCTTGCTGAATATAGATAGTCCTTATTCACGCCAATTCAGTTCCGTGCTAACTTCCTTCTTTGAATAGTTTTTGGGACTCAGCAAGTCTTTTAATGACCTAGTGATAGTATAGTTAGTCGAAGGGGCTCACTCACTTTGATAATAACATTTGTAGTGCAACAGCTTAAGAAGAAAATATTGGTTATTCTGGAATCTCTATTAATATTCTGGATAGCCATAGGTATTCTATTATTATATATATGGTTACAATTATTGTGTTTTTTCAAATATTAATAAACTGTTTCTTAATGACGGAAATGAAATTGAGCTATTGCTATATTTAGATGTTGTAGTTATGTTTAATACAATTTGCAAAAGTCATTTGGGATATTGTAAAAAAAAAGCTGTAATTTATTTTTAAATTTAAGCAATGACTACTAGACGGATGGATATGTTTTATCGTCATTAGTATATAAACTAGCAGACCGAAAAGATAAATGACTTAACTTAAGAAATCAATCTGGTAGTTGAAGATTTAGTTAATTTCTGTTGTTATTATTATGTCACAATTTATCCCTACTAACAATCACTTGTTGCAGTATTAAGAGCTATATTAACTACTCAAAAATTTGTTTCCACTTTGGATTTTTGCACCAAGTCGAGAGCGAAATTTAGTATATTTTATTTCACGTGTTAGGAACTTCTCATAAACAAGGACGTAATTCCACACGTGAGAAAAGATATTCTTAGATAGTTTGGGCACATAAAATGAGAATGAATGAAAGGTGACTGACGTAAAAGATTTATGAGTGAATGGGAAAGTTGGAAGGGGAAGACCAAGGCGAACGGTCCTGGACCAAACCCAGGACATTTTAAATAAGGGCTACTCTTAACCAACGAATTTGTATGAAAGATATGAGAATGAAAGAAGCGAAGGAGATATGCAAGGATCGTGGTAAGTGGAAGGACGTGGTCGCTGCCTATCCCTCTGGGAATGAGGCATGATGTTGCGTATGTAGAGAAGTTTCGCCGCCCTTAACAGCTGTGTGTATCGGGCGCACAAAATGCTCTGCGATCGTTAGCAGGGTCATTGACTGCACACTGCGGGGTTGGCAAACAACCCAATTCGATTGTGCTTTATTCCACACATTATATACTCGAGCTCAATTAATTCGAGCACAGACAACTAAATAGCGTAGTATCTCCATATCGGTATATCTTTATATATTATAAAATGGAAGGCACCTACGTATAAACGCTCGCAGGTGGTGCGAGTACTTTGCTTAATTCGTCTTTGTCGTCGCTTCAACCGATGGACGTCCACTGCTGGACGTAATGACGTCCACAAGGCCCGATCTTGCGCCGCCTGGCTCCAGCGGCGACCCTCTTTATGTCGTCGGTCCCCCTTGGGGGAGTCTCCCTACACTGCGCACTTTGCTTAATAGCATTTTCTAAATTATCTGAGCCTGGACTGGTGGGAGGCTTCGACTCATAGCTCCCACCCTACCAGCATAGACGTAATGCCAAGCAAGAGATTTGAGTTCCTGTACGATGCTGTATAGAAACCGGGCCACAAAATGTTGGAATAACATTCCTCCATCCAAGAAGCTGAGAGAATTCGTTTTAAAGAAGCAGATAGAATTTCAAAATGTGGCGGATTACTAATGTATATAGTAGATACCAGTAAGTTAAAATGTAATCAATGGTTATTATTTATTAATATATTGAGCTTTTAATTTAATATATAGTAATTTATTTATTCTTTGGGTATTAATGTTGTTAGAAAATTTTTAATTTTTTTGTTTAGTAAATATGCAAAATTTAATTATAAGTTAAACTTAGTTGTATTAAAATGCTAGTTTATGACTGCGTCCTCTCCGTGGCGTCACCTTGGGTAAGGTAAGTTGTAGCCCATTAACGTCCTACTGCTGGGCACAGGCCTCCTCACTCACATCAGAGGGTTTTAGAGCATAGACTACTACGCTGCTCCACTGCGGGTTGGCAGGCATAGTACACAAGTGTACTCTGTATTCCTTCACTCTCATAGTCCGACGTGACGGCAATGCGATACGAACGGAAAGAGTTCAGGCGTAGGACCGACGGCTTATCGTGCTATGCGATGCACGGGGGTGGATCACATCGCCGAATTTTTCCCAACTTCATGTATCGAGAAAATTTTAATAGAAAACTCAATATCGATTTCGAATTAACTCAATTCAGGACCTCATGTCTGTAGTTGAACATGCTAACCACTTGACCAATGAGACAGTTGGTTAAGATATTTGCTGAAAATCAGTGTATGCTCTAAAGCTTGCTTAGATCATGCAGTAGAATGCTGAGCTTGTACCTATTTCAGGGTTGTGCCAGGCATGCATGGCACCTGACAATGGTGCTCTGGTCTTAGTCTATGTAAAAAATTAATGTAAATGTTTGGCACAATTTAGAAATAAACGTTTCTTCTTTCTTACATAGCGTCCCACCAAATAAGCGAGTTTTCATCCCAGACTGTATCATTATTTACCATAAGGTGTGATGATACAGGAAGAGGATATGAATACACTGGAAGAGAGGGGCGCCAGACAACGCTCGTCTGCTCTCCCTGAACTTGTTAATCCCTCAAGTTGGATTCATCCAGGGCGACCAGAGCTAAATATCTCAGCGGATATCTTGAGTATAAAGACTCTGCTAGGTTTTAGTGGATATCCTAGCGCAGCGAACGGGTCACACATCCTCGGATAGAGATTTATACTTTGGCCGGCAAAAAGCACTTCCCAGCGAAAATGAAAAGGTTTTAAGTTTATCTAGAACAAATATTTAAGCATTTGTTTTATGTGCGTATATAGTATAGTTTACGGTGATAGCAGAGTTAGTCACCACCTTCCAAACAAATCGACCAATAAATACTTTCATCGCTAGCAATTCCAAGTTCGATTCCTGTCAGTACTGTATTGTATTTTCTAATCTATGTTCAGGAGTACGGTCAATTGATTCATTATTTTTTTAAGGGGTTTGTGTCAGCGCGTTATTTCCTCAAATAATATTATCGCTTACCCCTGACAGGTAGGTCAAATAATATAATGAACAATCTCCAGAAGCTTTTATTTTCTTCCAATAATTGTCAACCACTTAACTTTCCAATCACCCTCACTCAACAAGTCAATGCATAATCTTTATAACTAATAACATTACACTGATACTTCCACAATATTTATAGACTACAAGCCCACGGAAAAAATAACCAGAGGAACCAACGTGAATAATGCTTAAAGGGCTGAAACTATATCATAAAATAACTTTGAGCACTATGTCGTCATTTCTTAGCAGCAGTAATTACTCTGTAAATCCTGAATCAAATCAAATCAAAATATTGAACAGTTGAATCTGAGAAGAAACCGGCAAGAAACTCAACGGTTACTGTTATAAAGATAGTTTTGTATGTTACAATGTGTGATATATTGCTTCTGTGAGCAACAGCAATCAATTTTATGGCTTAATTAATCTTCAACATTTGTTGTAAGATGTGATAAGACCATAAATTTTTGTACGACAACTTTTTTTTTTATATAATGGTATAATAAAATAATTATTTACTCGTGTACACCCACTTGTACCGCTAACAGCTTTCTAAGCGTTATTCACGTTAGTCCATTTCACTGGTTATTTTTTTCCATAGGCTTGTAGTCTATTAATAGACAATACCAAATAGTAATCATTTGGCATTATTGCCAAATTGCATTGCTTTGCCAAGTACCTGTGCGGAGTGGCTAGGTGTGAGCCTACCGAGGTATGCCACGAGTGTGGCTGTGCCGCTGACGCGGCCCAAAACACGCGTGAGGTGTGCCCAGCCCGGACTATTCAGCGTGACGCGCTCGTGGCGGTTTTTGGTGCGGATCTCTCGCACCTACCGTCATTAGAATGATGGTGACCAGCGAAAAAGCATGGTCTGCTACGCTTTCCTTCTGCGGGGATGTTATGACGCGGAAGGAGATGGCGAAACGGTTGAGGGAGGCGAACATGACCAGTTCGACGGTTCGCAGGAGGAGGCCGTGAAGGAGGCGAGAGGCCCACGATCGCCGTCTCCCTCCCTTAGTAGTGACCTTTGGGTAACGGAAGCGGGGTCCGTTGCCCAACAAAGAGAGGTCCCGCGAGGTGTTTGATGGCTTGCCAGGTGCTCCAGGCAATCCACCTTCAGAGTAAGTTTTGATCATTGACCAAGTTGGGCCTAAACATACACATCGCTGGCAGGGTTGCGAATGTCTGTCAGTCGCGTTCTCATGACCGTTCTCCGAGTGATGTAGGAACACCGCTGGGTTTTAGCCGGTATGAGTCCGGCATACCCTGGAACATCCTCCCGATTATTCCAGGTATCCACGGGGATTTCCCAGCGTTAAAAAAATAGTAATAATTTCCTTAAGTTGAAATTATTCTCAAGTGCTTATAGCTAAGCAATAAAAGAAGGCTTTATCCATATCTTGAAAAAAAAACACGTAGACACCTGGAAAAGATGTTATCCTCCTAAATCGTATAAAAGCCGAGATCTTATTATTTGATAGTCCGAAATAAAACTCGTTTAATTCAAAAGAAAGTGTATGAATAACAAAAGCCAAGAAATAAATCGCACAAAAACGAACTAAATCCTTATAAAACAAAGTAAACCGCGACCTATAAATAAAATTTAACTTCTCCACTTCGTTGACAGTGTCGGATTTATGTACCGCGGGTGTCCGAACTTTTTGCCCAACAAATCTTGTGTGTCAACCTTTTGTGTACACTAATCGCCTAGATTTTTGACACGTATAATTTACAGTATTTTTTTATGTGCTAGTTCATCCATACGACTTCGACCGCATTTCATAACAGAGAATAAACGAGTAAATAGGATCATAATAATTATTAAACCATTTATTTACCACTTACCCTGTTAAGATTGTCTGGCCGCGTCTTTTATTGGTCCCGGAATTCACCCTAGCTTTTTAACGAAAATAACCGTCCCTTGTCCCGCCCCGCACGGACGTCTTAGCGTCGATTGCCCCTTTGCAGATAGAATGACGCTAAAGTGGCTCTTGGGACTTAATGTTCATGAAAGACTACCAAATGTTATGATTTTTATGATTGCTAATAGTTAAACTATACAATGTTTTCTTTCGTTCATTAAATTAAGACTCTGGTGAAGCGTCATGTTACGCTAAACTTTCAGATAGTGAAAAGTTAAAACTTACCTCAAGAGTTTTCATCGTTATTGACATCTCTTATTTAATCAAAAACACCAATAAACACTAATAAACTCACTGTTTATAAATTACCACAAAAACACTTAACGACATTCGACGCGACACACGTAGCGTTAGTAACGGTCACTTTGTAACTGATTTATTTTGTTTAGTGTCTGGTGTTATCTTTACGCATATTATGTTACGACAGTTACCGAGAAACGAAATAGATAATACACATTATGACCTTAAAAGAAACAAATGCTTATATTTCTGATTGCCGGACTTGAGACAGAACAATTGTATCATGTCAACTAGTAGCTGGCACGGGCAATCAACTGCAAAAGACATATCAACCGGTGGATGACATTGGCAATCTAAGAGTTATTTATATGTAGTGTTAATAAGTGTATCTTCGAGGGAATGTGTGTTTCTGTGCGTGTGTATTTTGTTTACAGATAAGAGCCCCTTTTTAGGTATAGGCTTCCTTCAATGGTTCTCCATGTGTAGGAAGATAGCTGAGAAAGAATGGGAAATAAGATTTCCAAAAATAGAATCGTAAATAAGCACATCGAAAAGGAAGAAATATTATAGTGAATTTTTGAATATATCACGTTACAAATGTACATATGGCACTACTACTGTACTGTAATATGTATGTATTATACATACAAACCTTCCTCGTGAATTGATCTATCTATTGCTGAAAATTGCATTAAAATCCGTTGATTAGTTTAAAAGATCTATGCGAATAGACAGCAGAATCGATTTTATTTATTTCATACTATGTTGAGGTTGCCTTAAAATTGCTATTACGTTTAACTGTAGTTTGGTCGAACTTTTTTATAAGTTCGAAGCCTTTGATGCTTTTAGAAAACGATAGACAACGTTGTGTACTGTAGGCTGTAAGCTCCCGACTAAGCTTAGCACTATCTTACGCACTAACTCCGGTGCCAAGACAAAGAGGCATTACTGATGGAGCTTCAGTTTCTTTTAAGTGTTTTGTCCTACTTTTTAAAGTGCTTTGTACTAGGATTATAGTCTATCTTGCGGCAAGCCTGATACTTAACTGGTTTTAAATAAGAGAAATGCAGCTGTCGAAATGTCTATTGATTGTTTCTGATGTACTTGTATTTCTTCTTAAAGGCGTTCCTACGATGAAACCAATAGGGAAATAGTCTATTCGCAATTACTGAGACGATAAATGGGAGTGAATGAGTTGCTCGAGCTTTACTTACTATATTTATTACTCTGACCTAAATGTAACAATGTTACGCTTTTTGAAAAAGATGAAGCTATGATGAATGGCAATATTTTGATAGATGGGGAACAAGTGGAAGAGGTTAAAGAATTTGTATACTTGGGGATCTAAATTTACAAAAGATAGAACATGTGAAAGAGATATTGAAAGGAGAGTGAATGCAGGGAATATGGTAAATGGTGCCTTGCGCGCCTTTATGAATAGCCGGATGGTGTCTCAAAAGGCTAGACTGGCTGTACATGCAGGAGTGTTGGTGCCAACACTTATGGTAAAGTTGGGTATGGTAGAAGAATCACAAAAGTAAAATAAATGCGGTATAGATAAGAGCGTTGAGAAGCATGAGTGGATTAAAACTGAGTGACAGAGTAAGAAATGGTGTGATAAGAGAAGGTTGTGGTATAAAAGAAGACGTAGTGATTAAAATCGAGAAAGTTATGCTTCGATGGTTTGGGCATGTAGAGAGAATGAATGAAAGGAGACTGACAAAAAGGATTTATGAGTCATGAGTGAATGCAAAAGTTGGAAGGGAAAGACTAAGGCGAACATTCCTGGACTAAATCCAGGACATTTTAAATAACGGCCAGGTCAAGAGTACTCTAAACCGACGAACTTGTATGAAAGATTTAATGAGATTGAAAGAAGCGAAGGAGATATGCAAGGATCGTGGCAAGTGGAAGGATGTTGTCTCTGCCTACCCCTATGGGAATAAGGCGTGATGCTATGTATGTATGTATGTATTA